>JADANM010006230.1:5992367-6012452 GCA_026213755.1 Eurema hecabe | reverse complement strand
TTAGTAGTTATTATACAAGGTGGAGCCAGATATTTTTTAAAAAAGTATAAATAACATTTAAGTAAATTGTCTCTCTTTCAATTCATATCGATATTGTTACTTGCCGTCTAATTTCATAAATTTAGCATTGTTCAACTAATGGGATAGGATTTTTTAACATAAATGTCAATTAAACAACACTCGTAAATATTTAAATAGTGCATAGGCATTCACCCCATATATTCAAATGAGGGGCAAGAAAACAGGCATGTTGAATCACCTGGATACTCTTAAAATAGAAAGCAGTGTTTCTCCTCTTTAAGGCAAGAAAACATTACCCGGTTTCACACAGCCACGTAAGGCAAGAATCACCTTTAAAATATTTGTTTAAATACATATATAATATTTTAATATTTTCAGGACATTTATACACAGCGCCAACCAAGCCAAGTTCCAACCTAAGCCGAAGCTAGTGTTATGGCAACTAAATAACGGAATAAATTACATATACATACTTTTCTTTTGTAAATACATACATACAATACATAGCAACACTTAGACCCCAGAAAAATACAAATGTAAATTACAAATAACACTTACTTACCTAGAAACAACAAAACCTCTGTGCATCACACTGTTCTTACCACTAAGAGGCAAGAACACGTCCCAGTATGTCCCACTCAGCTCATTAGCCAGTCCAGGCAAGAGGTATTTGTGGTTAAGGTACTCAGTTCTATCCTTATATTTTCCAAGAAGATCGCCAATTGCGTAATGATCTTGAGTGCTCATACCTGAAATACATGTTTTTTGGTTAATTTTTCAAGAGCGTCATCTTAAGATCTTACGAGTATGACATGGATACGTTTGGGTTGGTACCACACTCTAATAAAAATTTAAAGTTTTATCAACATTTATATGGCACGTAGGAGTTCTAGAAACTTCCAAGTCCATAATTTATTCGCTAAGTCATAATATGTATAGATGTTATTTAAGAGATCCTTATCTGACTGATTCTACTGAACTGCTCTCTAAAATTTGACATGAAAGTTTATTACGCTACATTTATCATGGAACAGTAGTAAACAGTAGTATGAAAACAATAGTATATCGACTAAAATCAGATCACACAGCGAGACCTAGTTGTCTTTGTAGAAGACTATCTAAATAGCTTCAAAGTGATATCCATCGTATTGCTTAACCGTGATCGTAATAACATTAACAGCACCAGCCATAAATATTACACAACGACCTTTACAACGATATCAGTCAATCATTTGGTTATGTCAGCTTCATAGAGCGTTATTTTTTTGCCCAGTACTGTAGAAAGTTGTGATTTTCCATGACGTATTATAAACATAAAGTACTTTGCGTCCGCGGTTTTACTTACATTTATACAAGCATTATTTTAATAAACCTTCCTCTTGAATCAGTCTATCTGATAGAGAACCGCATGAAAATCGGTGACATAGTTTAATAGATGAAAGCATACAGCGACCTTATTTTATACTATGTAATTATATATATAAGCTGCCGTAGACCACAATCTCGCCTGATCGTAACCAAAGATACCGTCTAAACAGTTTCATATCTCCTTAGGAGCCTATTCATTACAAACTTAAAAAATATCTCATAATTTATACCCTGGGAAAGACGAAATGTATCTCGAGACAACTAAACAGGGATCGCATTAATAAGAGCGAATACCAACAATGTATTGGCGTAACATCCGATACAAGATGACGGAGGTCTGGCAGAATACCAACATTCTGACCGATATTGCACATAGTATATATAGAACGGGCAAAGTTGCCATTGGTCTGGTCGAGTTCAATACGTTTAAACTATCCATAAACGACTTGTTAGGAATGTAGTCTCTAAAATAATTCTATAACCCAGATAGACCGTTGGTCTAATAATAATAGTCCGCCACGACAAACTCCCCAATATTATAATAAAATTAGCTATAAAAATGTTTTGCTAATTAATTCTCAAAATGAATTTTGTTGCTATGCAATATGATTAGACTTATTGATGAAATGTCTTACGTGATCGAAAATAAAAAGATGATAATCCATCTTCATATATCATCGAATTTTAAGAAAAATAAATACTTATGTGCGACTCATTAGCATTGGATATTCTTTCTAGAATTTGTAACATAATATACCACAATTTTATTGTAAAATACGTGTATGACAACATAATTACCAATTTTACTTCGTTTGTAAAAATTTTAAAACTCTCATTTTACGTTTCCTCTGAGTTATTATCTAAGATTTAGTTATCAACGAATTAACTAAATTAACGCAAATCATTAAGGATTACAAATTACAAATTAACTAACTCATTTTCTTTTAATAGCATTATTACTAACTAATTCGTAATAGATATCCGATACCCAATTCTTATTGACCAAGTCAAACTGTAGTCTGAAACGGATTCGAAAGTCACCACAGTACAAGGACAAAAATCTGAGCCAATGACCACATATAGTTCTGGTCAACTTAAAACTTAGGTATTTGAAAGGTACCTTTAAGCATAAATACTATTTACACAATCAGTATTACAGTAATACAATCATTAGGGATTTATGTAGGCAGTGTAATAGCGAATTAGGTTATTAAACGAGCTGTTTTTAATTCATCTACTAGCCGTTACCGCGTTTTCATATTAATAATCGGCGTACTTGGAATTTGGTGCTTCAGGAATCATTTACAAAAAGAAAATTTAAAAAATGACTCATACTTCCTACATAATAATGCATTGTTTAACAAAGCAACAAAAGCTTTTTTATTATAACTGGGTACCTATATAACTTTATCCACCATACATGCATATTGAAGTTTATACATTGAATATTATAGTGATATTAACATTTAGTAATGTCCAGTATTTGATAGGCCTTGCAAAAACTGGTTGATATTTTCTATACTTAAGCCAATAACGATGGAAATATACTGACTTGACACAGTTACAATGATCACAAATTTTAAGAATAATAAATGGAAAGGGCTGTGCCTGAATAAGTAACTTAAATATTTCGGCAATGAACTCAATATAATAAAGGCACTATATTACCTGGTGGTGGTACATTCTTCAGGTCAATATTATTGGGATTATACATCCCTCCTGTAGTATTGCACATGGTCTCCCAATACTTCGCCTCATATAGCTTGGGGGGTAGTTCTCTTATACTGTACTGTGTGATGGAACCAACAAAACGGAGGTTCGATTCGTAGTCTTGGTCAGAAGCGCCTAGTTGGAAATTGGCCCAAGTGGGATCAAACGGCGATCGTTGAGAAAATTCTACAACGCCTCTAATACCGTCCATGTTTATGAGCGCCCTAAAAAGATAATGTTTATAAATCATACATAATACATTAGATATAATTAAAATAACATAAAATATTCTCTTTATGTTCCCTTGTATCTTAAAACCGTTTATAATTTCCAAAAATTATAGTATTGCAATTATTCAATTATTTAATAATTCTTATAACATTAAAGTTTTGTATAATAATTACTTACTTCGTACTCTTAGGAGTCATCGTCCTCAGTTTAGCGCAAGCCAAAAAGCTATCAGTATGCCGATGGTCATATATAACTACGTATAAACTTCTCTTTGTCACCTCCATGTCACTCCTCAGGATATTAAGAACATCATCCTTATATAACTTCTTCGTTCTCTGCACATTAGGATCAGATGCCACATTTATAAGTCCTAATCGACTATCCAAATCACCAACAGTCATACCATCCCCACTATTTTCTGGATCAAAAACAACTTGTAGAACATTGCAGTTGTCTTCATGGTTACCTTTGTCTGAATCAAATATGTCAGTCACGAACAACTTCCATTTATGTTTCGTATACTCCTTTTCAGTAGTTGCCTTAGTGTGGTATAAATCTGCTTGAATATAGGAGTCGGTTTCATCATACTCTTTCGAGGATATCCATCTAAAATGTAACGTTCCAGCTATTGGCGATGTGAACTTCGCAAACGCATGTTGTTCGTGATTTTCAGTACTTAAGATTGAAGCGCATATGACTCTGTCTCTTTCTGCAGTTTCTAGCACGAGACTTTTTCCCCAAAGACCATTTGGACCAATGAGAGCATTCTTGCTTTCGAATTCAGCATGATCTTTACCAGGTACGACGAGAAACCCGAGCTCTTCAGTCAAATCTATGAGCTCTTTACCTAGATTGCTTTCTGAACATCTTTCACTGGATATATCTCTATAGTCTACTGGGTATTCGTGAATGGTCCATCTCCAAACGCCGTCTGGATATTGCAGAGTGGGTTTCAAGTTTGTCCTTATACTGATGAGGCTATCATTTTTATGTGAGAATTCAATCTCGCCGTGTAAGCCATGTTGAGATAAATAAGCTCGTAGTATAAAAGCTTTTGAACCTAGAACTAAAATAAATAAAGTTAGAAATCTAGTGATTCTCTTCTCATAAATATATGAATAATTTTGTTTTAGGTACTATAAAAGTAAGAAGGCATTATTTTAATAAATAAGAAAATATCAAAAGCAGATTCAGATAAAGTTAGATAATAACGAGTTCTGATATTTGCGCGTCAAAAGTGAACATTAATAGATTAAACAATGTTTTTTCCATGACAATTTTCCCAACCTATTAATGAATCACTACCAATTACCAACTGTGAATGTTAAAACATGACTTTTTCATCAATAATTGTTGATGACAAAAAGTAATTAAGTCATGTAAACACGTCGTATTAAAATTCTTGGAGACTAATATTAAATTCTCTTTTTTTATAATGTTTTTCTTAACTCTTAGATTTAGTTCAATATATAAGGGTCAAATACCAAATAACATATATAGGAAAATATATAACAATATTGTTTGAAAGATAACAAGCAAATACATTGGAACAACAATTTCCTACCTTTAAATTTAAAAAAAAATTAAGGTGACTTATGCTTATTTTCAATCGAAAGACTAACTTAACAAGTTTCTTTTAAAATGTAGTTGCGAACTTGTGCTTCTTTCTCTCGATCGGTAACAGAAAAATGAAAGTTGCGGGAATTTTCCAAATAAACTTACCATTCAGACTTAAATATAAACACAATAACTTTGGTATAAAACGACTATTTTTGTTACACATTTTTCTAAGTTACATTTTATCGTACACACTCATAACATCTTCAACTTATGACTGAGCGATCGCTAAGTGAAAGGCGGTTCTACAAGTTGGGTAACTTAACGAGTGAGATGGATATAGAATGAGAAAGAGAGCCTTGTGACGTCACAGCATTGTAGAGTAACATCGTAGTACGCATCGCATGTTAATGTTTGTCTCAATGGAACGCGTAAACACATGCGCCTGAGTTTAAGCCTTGTCTAAGCTGACTCAGTCAGCGTAGAACCATCTTATAAAAAGATAACACTTGCCTATTGTACATTATATATATGCCATACATTATATGTGTTCTATAATTTCGCGTATATTGACCTAACGGGTATAAATGTGTAAATTAAGATAGAATTTACAACAGTATTTTAAGGTTTTTTTACTAAAATTATTTAAAATTCAATATATTGATGAGTTGTGAGGGTTAATCTACTATTACTATTCTATTATTCTATACAAAGCTTTTAAGTATCATACAGTGTAATAAATTGATGCAGTATAGGAGTATAAACAAACGAGATCGTTTTTTTGTACGCCAAAACATCATTACTCCCAACAATTTTAATTGTAACAAAATACACAAATGAGACAATTTATTTCGTTACATTTTACGCAGACTGTACTTAGAGCAAAACTTTGACCGTAACTTTTACTTTTAACTTTGACTTTAAGTGAATAACACTTAAAACCATTTCATATGATTAATTAATTATCAAGAAATAAAAAATGCCACAAAATTTTATAATCAATAGATATCGGAAGATATGAACATTTGAGTTTTAAATTACTAAATCTGTCATCAAAATTTAATGAGCCTGTAATTAGAAGCTTGCTTACATTTCTCTAGCCAAGTTTTATAGACGTGAAAATATGAAAATTATTTTCACCGAGCAGAAAATTATGAATGACATACTCTTTATATCTTTATAATCAAAATACAGACACGGAATTTCGAAGTTCGTGACCTTATTAAACGTTCAAACAGGAGTATTTTAACCGACTTCAAAAGTAAGAAGAGCATTTCAATTCCACCGTAGGTACATATGCTTCTTTTTTTCTTAATTACTGGCAAGGATGAGATCGTAAGAAAATGGCGGGTAAACTTTACACTTAATATGTTACCATAGGCTAATTTTCAAATAGACTAGGTAATCGCTCTACTAACTCTTCGTTAAGTTGGTTAATTAATAATGCAGTTTCTTCATAAATTAATTCATTGTTATTTCTACTAACTTATTACTGAACTTAAGTCTTAAGTATTTGTTCGTTTAAATATCCAGAACTAAACTTAACTAGTTAATTTAAAGAAAATGTATCCATCTAATAATAGAATTAATTTGGATCTACGATTCACACACAGTCAAACATACATATACACATAGGTTAGTTAATAATAAAAAATCTTATCCAGCCATATTTCAAAAATAGTTTTCATATGTGTAATTTTCCTATAACGAGGAGAACACCTGAATAGTTAGCTGTGTTATTTCGGTGCTATCTTCTGGGCGGCGACGATATTTTTACATTATTACTCATCGTCAAGAATAGCTTCATTGTAATCAACACCGCTGATCGATACGTACGATATACTAACCGAATTACATACTCAATTGTATTATTATTTTTTCAATCTCATTTTTAAATTCAGACAAAAAAATCGTCAATCGAGTCTCTCATCTCGAACTGAAATGATCAGTTTGAAAACCATTTTCACCAGACATTTTATAACATGTACTAATTATTGGTATATCATAACTGAGTAGGTAATTTAGTAGTATTATTTATGCAATGTAATAAAAAGTCAAGTTGACCTATGTTCTAAATTGTTCCAACTCCCATCTAATTGGTACCAAACTCGTCAAATACTTGAGTTTCTTGATACTGTTTATTTCCCTTCCCAACTTCCCTAATCCGTTATTAAAAACGTCTTTTTATTTTATGAAAACAAAAATTTCTCAAAATAATAATATATAATTGAATATATCAATACTCAAATTCAAAATGAATATCTCTCAGTCCCATTTTTAGATAATTTGGGCCTCGCAAGCATGAAATCTCAAAAAAATAAACAAAACTTTACGTCTTTCTGTCATCTGTGTTCTATTTGCAACTACAGTAGTTGTATAATTATATTAAAGTCTACTACTCAACCAGTTATGAAGTTCCTGTCATAGGCTTAGAAAATGCCCAAATGTTTTATTATTTCCTAAGTTAAAAATTAATTAAAAGACAATGCAACAAAATATTATAATCCTATATTAGCAAATTGAATTATATCTTGTAAGAAAGTCATTAAAAATCCCTCATAATCTTGGAACCTTACTTTTCTTAGATAGTAAGATCATATATTCAGAGGCACGTATGCCCTGGACACTTCTTTAAAAAATTGTACTCCAGAAAAAGCATCTCATACCATTTTTACTCTCCCTTTTTGAAGGCATGCCGTCAATATTCATAGGCGAAGGTTATACTTTTTATCAGACCACCTCTTTTATCTTAATCTTAATCCAGAACATTTGGACTCTAAAATCCTTTTAGTTTTTAAGTGCATTATAGAATTATTATAGACGAATATATTTATGAAGGTATAATATTTTTAATAAGTTTAAGGAACATTTATTACTGTTAAATGAAGATAAAATAAAAAAGTCAAAAAATATAATCTTATTGATGCTTTTTTATTAGAAGATGTCTTTTACATCCCTTGTTTGTGTCTTAAACACTACTAAATCCTAAAAGTTATCTAATTGTATAAAAACTAGTAGCTTATTGTTATTCTTGGTCAAGCGTTAGAAACGTGAAAGACCCTCAAAATAACATAAACCGATAACTCCAATGTCAATTGACCCTAGCAACACTCTAAACTGAACTGCAGTCTAACAATTGTATGGAATGTGAACCGGGAGAATTATTTCAGGACACGGCTAGCCGGAGCAGCTAGCGGATTCATTCTGATACTCTTTTACCTATCGGCTTTACGAACTATATATGGAATGGCTGGTTCCCGGGTGCAGGCGGGGAGGGGGGCCGGAGACTCTTGGTTAATCGGACGGGAACGAAATCTCGGAGTCAGGGTGGGACTGCCGAACGGTACAGTCTCTCTTCCGTCGATCAACAAACTACACAATGGTAAGTGAGTGCAGTGAGGTGAACAGTGACCGGTGATGTGATGTGATAATGATAACGCCTTGAAGGTGACGAATCGCTGAAGATACTATGGACGTGATACTTTGAAATGTAGCTTTAATCCTAAAATTGGAGGGATAAAACTTTTTAGTTAAAAGCTATTAATGCAATGGCAGTAATAAATGCTTTAAAAATTATAAATAATAATGAAACATTACGCGTTTGGAAAATAGTTTTTGTAGTTCTTTCGAATATTAATTATCGCGTAAACAAATAAATGCAAGTGGAAAAAATATTAAATGAAAAGAAAAAGTTTTTATTTTAAAGAAGAAACGAAAAATAATTATAAAACAAAAATGTATGAAAATATTTCCGGGATACCAGAAATAAATTCCATAGCCCGGTATAAGAGAGTCGATCTATTTCTGTAGTTAGCTATTACGAAACGATTTGAGAATCGTCTGTAAGCCGATGCCGACTCGGATCTAAATATAAAGCTGTACGAGATGCCCAAATGTGAAACGGACATAAATCTAAATATGATCGAATACACATAAATTATGGCCGCTGTTTAAGTCCCACTTTATCAAGATAACATGAAACATAAAGCAACAACTAATATTAAAATAATCCTTTGGAGATACTATGGTAAATATCTTTGAGATGGCAAAGATTCTATTATTTGAACATGAATTAAAGATATGCGACGTAAGACAAAGATTAGTAATTCAGGTATTCTAAAGGGATTAAACATTTTTCTTCATAAATAATAAGAGAACCGCATACTTTCAACATTATTAAAAAAACAAAACCAGTAATCGTTCAAAAAGTATAAATAATAATAATAATATAATAAATACCTTCACTTTAACTTAAGAAACTTACTTTTAAATCATAGTTTCTTAATTTGAAGAAAGAAAGGAATTACACGCAAGATTCACCTCCTCACTTCAAATGAGCCCCAACCAGGTCCTAATTACTTTACTCCAATATGTATAAAACAAACAAAATATAATAAATTACCTAGTTAACGTCATCCAATTCAAATAGTGGATTCTTCTTAACTGTACCCACTTGATTAGAGAAATTGAACATAAAGTAACTTAATTCTTTCTCCAGGCGGATAAGGAAAAGAAGATCAAGAAGAAGAAGACGAAAGAAGAAGCGCCCGCAGAAGAGGCCGCTGCTGCCCCCGCTGAGAGGCAATCCTCCCGCGGAAGCCGCAAGGCCAAGCGCACTGGTTCCAATGTGTTCTCTATGTTCACACAGAAGCAGGTCGCTGAATTCAAAGAGGTAAGGATATACTCTAAACGAGTGTCAAACTATTCAGGAAACTGGCCAGTAATTCTCCGACTTTTTTAAAGAAATCAGAAAGAACGTAGTGTGGAATGCAATTATTTTTAAATATAACGTTGGATTGGATGTTTCAAAATGACTATTAATAACTTTGTTAGAGTAATCTTTCCTATACTATATCATAGCTTGAAAAAGATATATTGCATAAACCCCGTTTACGAGTAAAGTTCCAAGAAATTTCAATAGGATTTGTGATACGACGGAGATACTTTCTTCGAACAAAGACAATCACTTTAAGATATGTCAAATATAGTCATCTTGTTTAACTCGTGCTCCGACAATTGTTTTATAAACAAATTGCTGTGCTTCTATTGTTATCATGTTACCGAGTACTTGGTTTTATACATCATCTGTTAAAGATACTTAGTATGATAAGGGGTTAATGCTACGTTATCACGCATTGCAGTTTCTTCTTATTATTACTAGATGTAACCTAAGCTGAGTCGCTTTAACTACTTCAAATTTTAATAGATGGCTAAAGATAGTGTTTTGTTCGCAGGCTTTCCAGCTAATGGACCACGACAAGGACGGTATCATCGGCAAGAGCGATCTCCGCGCCACTTTCGACTCCCTCGGCAGGCTGGCTGTCGAGAAGGAGCTCGACGACATGGTGAGCGAGGCGTCCGGCCCCATCAACTTCACCCAGCTCCTCACCCTCTTCGCGAACCGCATGTCCGGCGGCTCCGACGATGACGACGTCGTCATCAACGCCTTCAAAACCTTCGACAAGGACGGCAAGATCGACTCCGAGAACCTCAGACACGCTCTCATGACCTGGGGCGACAAGTTCTCCCCCGACGAGGTCGACGAGGCCTACGACCAGATGGAAATCGACGACAAAGGCTACATCGACACCCAGAAGCTGATCACCATGCTGACCGCCAGCGCTGAGGACGAGGAGGGCGGTGAAGCCGCGTAACTCTATTCCAACAAGTGAGGAGCACCAAGTCAAGTGGCGACCACCCGGCCCGCGGTTCGACAAGGATTAAACGCGTTGCGAACCGAATTATTTTTTATTTATATCTCTATGTAATTTATTGTTTCCATTTTTTAATTTATATATAATGAAAATATAGTTCTACTATACATAATATGTCGTGTACAACTATCCCTAGCACGGGTGTTTGTCTGATCAAACGACGGAAGATGAGGGATGCCAGGAATACTATGTATTCATTATTGTTTTGTTTCAAATAAAGTTATAACAAGTCTGACTAAAGTAAGGCTATAAGCCTAGTTTCGTAGTAACCTTGTTTTATCATTACACACCCACAAATGCACACTACAAAAACACTAAATATAAACTAACAGTACGACAACCAGATTATTTATTTGCTATAAGCTAAGTGTAGCATACTTAATGAATGAATGATTTAGTTTTAAAAATTTTAATTTCAATTATCTTAGCTGACCAAAATCATAGTACAATATACAAAGACATATTTTAATCTAAAGGGAACTATGATATCAAATTACTCTTCTGCACATAAGGTGACTGACTAAAAAAGGCTAAAAATACACTAGAAAATAGGTCAATGAGGAATCTGCCATCTTTTCTTGAAATTCAATCTTACCAGAAATATCTTTACACACTTCCGTTATTATTTATGAAATATACGATACATTTATATATGATACATTTTGTTTTCAAGTAAAATCCAGGAATTAACGACCAAGATATCACATTTAAAACACATTTATATTAATTAACTAGCTATTGACCGCGACTCCGTTTGGCGTGGAAGCGTAACAGACAGACGAAAAGAGTTACTTTCGCATTTATAATGTTAATAGGGATTGACCTCTCAAGAAATTATCTAATGTAAATAGAGGAGGAATATATGGAGGCACATTAATTTATACAGTTACCGTAAAATTTAGACCATTTTTACTTAAGCAGACTTGTTTTAATGGGCCTAAAAGCGTGATATTTTTTCCGCGGAAGGATATTTACGACTTAAATGGCCTTCAATTCACTAGTGTAATTTAGTAATGTGGTTCGGTTTTGTTATAAATTTATTATCAAAACCCTTTTTATCGTTAAAAATAAAATAATCTGTAAAATCACAGATTACAAGCTTAAACAACACCTTGCCTATGCTTTTTTTTTTGCCTTCCAAAAAAAAAAGCATATGAAACGTCAAATATGTCAAAAGTCAAAACTCAAACTTAAATATTTTAAAAGTCAAAACAGCTGATGTGAATTACTATTCGAAAGTTTAAAAGCTTTTTTAGTTATTAAATTAATGTCATTATATGCCACAGCTACCTGATTTTAAACATTGTGCATAATGACGTCAGAATCTACCCAAAGTGTTAGCAAGACATTTAAATTCTCATTTCCTACTTGTACCAATGAAGAGGTATTGTTTAAGTTGGAAGTGCCGGTGGAAATCCCCTATGAAGGTTCTTCTAGGGAGCTAGTTCAACGAGTTATAAAGATGTTTCATGTACCCGTTTATTTGGAAGATGGTAAGATTTCGATGTATATATTACGGTATTGACTATCGGTTACCGCCCCTCATCATCAATATTAAATATACTTTACAACGTCAATATACCTAATGTTTACTTAGGATCAAAAATAGACAAAAATATCAATTGCTTTTCCCTTTACGTTGTTACGTATGTAGTAAGTTTCTATTATTATTTAAAAACATATATCTATATAATAAAAGATTTAAATCAACAGAATTAAATGAGAAACTAGCTAAATTCATATCCGAAGAAACAAAGAACTTCCATAACGAGAGAGATGAGAAACTCTTAAATCAGTTAAAGAATGGGGAATTAAATATAGAAGGTATCATCAAAGGTTGGGAGAAATCCTTTAAAGAAAATGTTTTGGAATTTGCTGAACAAAAGGGTTCATCAGATGAGGAGGTGTTCGCTGCGGCTTATCATAAGTTGGTGCATTCACCGGCATTAGAAACAATATTACAGGTTGAGAGTTCATATGCTAAAACTGTTATGAATATGATACAAAATAGAGATGAAGATGTCAAGAAGCTAACAGAGAGGTAATTGAACGATTACTTTTTTTATTCTTATATAATATCTGTATGAAATAGTTATTATGTCCAGAAATAATAGATATTGTAATATTTAGATGTTTATTGTCTTCTTATGTAGTTGGTACTGGATACATATTCTATGCAAAGCATTATTACAAACTACCCACTTTATCCAACTTATTATACATAGCAAATTGAACAAGTGTCAATTGATAATAGATACTAACAATATATGACATACCTCCGCTCTAAGAAAGTTCACATATCACTCTTTGACTGTCATACAAAATCTTAACATGATGATTCTGAACATCATATGAATCAAAGTGGGGTTTGTCAATGTAGTTTTCCAGAAGCAAAGCACTACATTGGTTATGGGCTGGTGTTTCTCTTACCATCAGGAGTTCGTCCAGCGTCTCACCAATTCATAGAATAAAAAAGAAACTACTTTAAATGTCTATCTTATTCTTGTCTGTTCAAATAAATATTATGTTATTACTATTTCGTACCCAATAAATTTCAGATTACTATAAAGAAATAATAAAATTTATTAAAATAGTTTATAAGTCTTTAAGCATAATAAATTCTTTAACATAACAATATAAAACTTTTGAATTCAATTTCAATATTTTGAATTTCAGACAAACAGAAGAAATGGAAGAGAAAATTCGTCTCCTCAATGTGTCAACGACAGAAGAGGAAATCAATGCTCTAGCTGTCAAACATTTTGAGGAACAAAGTGTGGCGTCGGGACGCTGGGAATCACAGTTGGATGCGTTGAGACACGCTCAGAGAGCTGCCCATAGAGCTTGGCTGATGTCTGCTATAGATGACTACCAGCTCAATGAGAATGCTACTCCTAGGTATGTTCTAGAATCTCCTTTTACTAAAGAATCTTGTGATTTTTATGATAAGAATGCAGCAGTTCTAGGTTATCACTTGACCAAACAATAATCATTACTTAAGGCCAAAAATATGTATGTTTAAATAAATAACATAGTGCTGCAGCAAAAAGAAGCAACAACAATGGATTTACGATAGATTAGAATATTCTGCTCTTCACCATATCTTTAATGTGAACGTATGAATTTCTTTATGGTTGAATTAAATATAATAATGACACATTGGTTGTTGTGTGACTTATGTTTAGATGATTAAGTATTCATTTTACAAGTTGGATGAGCTTATATCAGCAATTTATTAAAAGAAGTGACTCTTTTTTCAGCAATTCACCCCTCTGCTCTTTCCCGCCGGAGCTAGCTGTACCGGTTCAGCCGGCCCCTCCGCGCTTAGAGGAAAGCTTTACGATCCATCTTGGGTCGCAGCTCAAACAAACCCACAATATACGATTGGTTGCTGTTGACATTATGGATCTCTGTTCCGTTAATCGAGGGGATAGGTGAGATTATTATTTTGATTCCTTTTTCGTCTTATTAACTTAAATTATATCAAATGTCCATTTATTAAAGTATACATTTTTGGCTCTCTGCACCCCTTTTACAGATGAATGTTTTCGCTGGGAGAAACTTTATAAATAGCATATTTAGAACAAATCGAGAATAACCTTCTATTGTTTGCTTTTTTTTATATTATGTCATGCGATCAGTACTCTCGACTCTCGATTAGACTCTTGGAAAAAAAAATGATACAAATATTTGTGTATCAGTGGGTCATGGCAGCGGGTGCAGCCCGCACTGGCGCTGTACTCCAACGAGCTGAGCGCGGTGGTGGTGCTGGCGGAGCACAAGCCGGAGCGCTCGCCGCTGGTGGGGCTGGCGCGCCACGCCACCGAGCACCACTTCCACGACGTCGAGATACAGCTGCGGGACATCAGCGACAAGGTGCAGGGACCGGTGAGTTTTCATAGTTTTGTCCTCTCAAGCTCAGAGGCGGATCCAGCTTTGGCGCCAGGTCGCATGTCCGCCGTGCTAATATAGATCAGCTTTGTTGCCTAGGGGGTTGGGTTTGGCGCCAGAGGGGGGGGAGGGTCGCATGTACTCCGTGGTCAAATATAGATCAGCTTTGATGCCAAGGGGGTTGGCTTTGGCGTCAGGGGGGTCACATAGTTATGATCAAGTAGAAATAGGTATTTTATAAGAAAATTTATGTTGAATTACGATTCCACCTTGATCTGGTACCAGCTCTGGGGGAGGGGGCATCGAAAGTTAATAACGTTTTTTTTTTAATGTGACATTTACTTATATGCATGTCTTTTGAATATTTTTAATATCAATATCCTTGTAAATTATTTATCGTATTATATTACCATGCTGATTCATGAGTTCTGAAATGTTCCAGGCGGAGAAACGGAATCTCGAACGTATCCGTGAAGGGGAAGGTAGAAGCAACAGGTGCAAGAAAGCATTGCAGCCAGGAGACGTGTACCTCACCAGGCACAGCAACCTGGCTGAAGCGCACCTGGTGTATCATCTCGTGGTGGATGACGAGCAGATGAGGGCAGGTATGGTGGGGGAATGTTCTAGAATTGCATTCAGATCTAAATCTTTGTAATACCATGACGATTCAAAAGTGTTACTTATGTAGCCTAGTTGAATAAAGATACTTTTGACTTTGACTTCAACTGAAAGATATTCTAGAAAGTTACTTCGTTCTTCTAAAGAATGCGAAAGAAAGTGAATGAATAATACAGTTTTGATGCCTCCTAAAAGTTTTTTTTTGCAATAATATGTTTACCGTCATATTTTAATCTAAGAGAAGATAATACAAAAAGATATTACAACTGAGTCAAATTATTAAATACTAGCAGCGTCCCGCGGCAAAAAAATACAAATCTTTCCTCTTGTAGATTTTTTAGATGAGTGAAAAAATACCAGTTACTCATAATACACATAGGCCTCACAATCGTAAATTTAAATAGGCCTCTCAAACTTAAATTTAAATAGGCACCACAAACGTTAATTTAAATAGGCCTTACAACCGTAAATTTAAATAGGCCTCACAAAATTTATTTATAAGTAACAGTATAAACATATCATATCTTCCTATAACATAAGATAATGTGTTGTAGCCTTGGGTCTGTCTCGGTTAATTTTCATATATGAATTATAGCTTACGCAAGTTCTAAACCTACAACTATTTTTCTGTTCTTCTTTATAATTCCGCAAAATGGGATTGTTGGTAGAAGCTAGTGATCGTACATAATAATTCGTTGATAGGTTTATAAAAACTAGCCAAGACAGAACTCAGGCTACAATACATTATCTTACGTTATAAGAAGATATGATATGTTATACCGTTTCTTATAAATAAATTTCAGGACTGACCATTGAACTTGGCACACATTTAGATCGCATTTCTTTTGTCGTTGAAGTCAACAACCAAGGCATTTATCATAATATTGAGCTTGGCCCTCATTTCACATTTATGTTTTTATTGAATTAATATCTCTTTAATCGTGCAAAATAATTGTGATTATAGTAAAAATAAGATATTTCCCAGGCGACATAACGTCCCGCCACCCGGCGATTCTGGCTCTGCGCAATATTCTGAAGTCGGCGTGCTGCAATGACGTCACTTCCATCACCATACCGCTGCTGCTCAGACATGATCTTACAGAGGTATTATAAACATACTAACACACTGGATATTTCTTATTGTATCTATGTCGACGGATTGTACAATCCGCTGTATTACATAACGGCTAGGCGTTGTAAAAAACAGGGCCGTTTTGTAATGGGGCGGTTCTACGAATAACCGTATTGTCATTGCAATACGTTCTCCAATAAAGCGGTACACTTTTAGCCGCATTGTACTACTACTTAAGTTATTGGTAGATCAGATAAGTTTTTGAATCATTATAAAAAAACTTGATTCTCATCAAGCTACTTGAGCTCATAAAGAGCTCTATTTTTATTAAAATTCAGTAATAAAGTTTTTTTTATAATGATACAAAAACTAACCTAACCCAACCTAATATATTAATATAGCTATATATAATATATTAAATAGCCGTATTGGATAACGTATGACGATGAATACGTTGCGGCGGCTTTTTCTCTTTTCGCAATTTATACAGCTAAACGTTGAAGCGCCACAATACAAAACGGCCCGGTTTTTCAAAACGGCTAGCCGTAATGTACATACAGCGGATTATACAAACCGCCTGCGACATCTATATTTATTAAGATTACTATGAAGAAATAAAAAACATTATTTTGTATAAACAGCTCTAGTCATCAAATATTAGGTACAGTCTACAAAATTTATTATACCTTATAATAATAATAATAATAATTGTGGGATGTGAAGACACTTTCATACAGAAATTACATAATATCAAGATTATTAAATTTAAGTTCACGAAACCATGATAAAGCTAGTTAGAAAGTATTATGTATGTTATACAATTTCATGTCAATGAGTCCAAAAACATTTTATTTTGTAGGCAATAGTTTGACAAATACAGTATTATGATAACTAGCTGACAAGGGTCAGCTTCATTGGGCATAAGGTTAACAATCCTTTTTTATATAGCCTATGACACTCAGCAATAATGTGGCTTTCTAGTGGTGAAATAATTTTTAAATGGGTTCACTAGATCCCGAGATTACCCCTTACAATTTAACAAACACACATACTTTACTTCTTCATAATATTAGTATAGATATACATAGTATGATATTTGACGATATCTTGGCGCAGTGGTAACACAACTGCTTTCTGTGCAAAGGGTTCGATTCCCACACCGGAAAAATGTATTTCTAATTTACATTTGTATTTTTCTGGGGTCTGGGTGTTGCTATGTATTGTATGTATGTATTTACAAAAGAAAAGTATGTATACGTAGTTTATTCCGTTATCTAGTTACCATAACACTAGCTTCGGCTTAGCTTGGAACTAGATGGCGCTGTGTATCAATGTCCTAAAAATATTTATTTATTCCTATATGTATGTATTGCAGGATATGACGATGTCGTGGTGCATCCGTCGCGCCGAGCTAGTCCTCAAGTGTGTGAAGGGTTTCGTGTTAGAGTCGAGCGGCGGCGGCGGCGCGGAGCTGCGCACGCTGACCGCGGCGCTGCCGCCCGCCGCCGGCCCGCACCTGTTCACCGCTCTGGCCGACCTTCTCGCTTCCACCTTCAGGGTAGCCGGCCCCGTGCGAGCGAGAAAGTGACACACACACGCTCAGTCCTTACAGACTAATGAGTGACAGGGTTTAGTGAGAAAATTATGTATACACACTCAATCGTTACTTACAGACTGAGAAGTGACAGATTCGAGTGAAAAAGTGATAGATGCAAAGTCAATCAGTACAGTTTCAAACTGACAAGGGACGGAATCCAGTAAGAAAATTATATATACACACTCACTCTTTTACTCACAGACAAGTACATACAGGATAACTAAACTTATTACACACTGACCGACTCACTAATGAACACAATCAAGTGTATCATTGACTTCGCGTGCAACGATTGTCGGTGTTCGTGCTGTCTGTCATTTCTCCGTTTTTTTTTTTTCGGAAATATAAGTTTTTTGACGTGTATATTGGGTGCCTTTTGTGTGTTTGTGACTGTTTTGTGTTTCAGTTTGTTTTTGGTGAGTATTTTTTATTAGTGTATTGTTCTCTCCATATATTTCCCCTTTCCCCTGTCCTATCTGCCCCTTTGTCCCGTTTTGAGTCTATGGAGGCTGATATTCAGACTCAAAAGCGTAAATTAGACCAATACACCAACGAAGACACATGCAGTAAAAGAGACAGAATTAGCGCGCCTTCCCTAATAGCTCGATCGAAATATTCCAATAGAGATTCTGCCCCTTTCTTAGTATATGTGTCGTTGGTGGAAGCAGAATCCAATTCAGGTTCCTCTATTCACCCTATCAAATTTGGCCAACTTATCAAAAAATTAATTATTAAAAACATCTTACAAGATGGCTTAAAGAAAGTTGGGAGAAATCGGGTGTCAGTCGAATTTAAAGGCCCTGAAGATGCTAATGCATTTATTGATAACTCTTCTTTAAAAGACAAAGGATACTCAATATTGATCCCCACGTTTAATATCACTAGGATGGGTGTGGTTAGAGGTGTCCTGACTGATTGGACAGACTTAGAAGTTCTTGACAACTTAAAGTCCCCTTCTTGTAACATATTGAGGGTTCGCAGGTTAAATCGTAAAGTTATCAATGACGGTAAACCAGAATGGGTTCCCACTGCAAGTGTTGTTCTCACATTTGACGGTCAGACACTCCCAGCCCGTGTATTTTGCTGCTTCAACTCCCTTCCTGTCGAAATTTATAACTTTCCCACAGTCCAGTGTTTTGGATGTTGCGAATTTGGTCATACTAAAACCCAATGTCGCTACAAACCTCGGTGTTACCGCTGCGGTAGGGATCACTTTGGTGAAAGCTGCTCATCTGAAGTAACCCAATGCTTTTATTGCGAAGGTAATCATCCTGCAAACAGCCGCCAATGTCCAGAACACATTAGACAGAGGAACATCAAGGCCTTTATGGCAGAAAATAACATTCCATATTCTGGAGGCAGCAAAGAACTTCCCTTCTTCGTATCGATCCTTTGCAGATGTTACATCTTCCGCCCCTGTACCGTCACGTCCCAACCCTCCTCTTACTTTTTCTACTAATAATTCCTCCCTCATCCGCCCTTCTATCCGCTCATATAGAAAAACCGTTCCTCTCACCCCTAAAGTTCATACCACCCTTTCTCCTGGCTATGACCATAGGGCTCATCAGGACATTATCAATAACTATACTTTTCCATCTTCCGCTAATGTCTGTGCATTAGTCAACAAATCTCCCAATGATAATTAATGATTCAACCCTAGAAACTATTATAATTTTATTAACCTCCCTACTATCAAACCTGACATTACCAGACCACGTTGCCGAAAAATTAGTTAGCATAATTCAATCCCACGAAATTCCATCTCCTGCAGTGGAGCACCAGGAGTGTCGTTCCTAAAAAACATGAAATTGTCCACTTAATAAACTTGTATAATCCAGCAATTTTTGCCATATATTGCGTGGCTCACTCCACGTCTCAACTTTAATATTCCTAATTATAGCATATTCCGTGATGACCGTTCAGATGGTTATGGCGGGGCTGCTATTTTAGTTAATAATAATAGTCTTGCCTTGCTGAAGAGCAAGGCACACTAAATTCTAGGCAAAGTGAATACTGGAAGCATAAAGACCCGCCATTAATTTTAAATTCTCTCAGAAAACTATTCGATTGCAGAAAGTACTCCCATTCTTCAATATCTTATATGCTTCCTCTTTATGCATATTCATATGATATTTTAAACTTTAGTCCAAATTTCATTCCCCACATAGACTTGAATAAAGTATCCCTACATGCTAATGAATACTTTTTAGCTTTTATTAATTCTCAATGGCCGAATTATCACAAATTTTACACAGACGCCTCTAAATTATCCCCAGAAGGTAAAACCGGTATAGCGGTCTATAATT
>JADANM010006230.1:5966051-5987260 GCA_026213755.1 Eurema hecabe | reverse complement strand
TTCTTTGCTCGCTGCCGCAATACAGTCGGTCCAACGAGTTGGAGATCTACCTCTGCTTCTCTTACCTTCCACATTGCCGACCACTATTAGTTTTTCCAGGCTATCAGGACCCCGTCTTGCAATATGACCGAAGTATTTGAGGATCCTGCGCAGACATATGGTAGAGAGGCGGTTTTGGATCTTGAGTTCCGTTAGTATAGACGCATTTGAGCGGCGCGCTGTCCATGGTATTTTTAACATTTTGCGCCAACACCACATTTCGAATGCGTCTATCTTGCTTCTTATACGAGATTTCAGCGTCCAGGTTTCTGATCCATACAGGAATATAGAGAAAACGAGTGTCCGCATCAGTTTCATTTTTGTGCTTTTGTTAATCCCTCTATTCCTCCATATACTCTCTAATTTCTTGACAGCCGTCTTCGAAATCTGTATTCTGCGTACAACTTCGGCTTCGCAGTCCCCGTTTGCTGATATCAGTGATCCGAGGTAGATAAACTGGTCAACAGAGTCAAGGTCGTGCAACTCGTGGGTTCTCTTCAACACTCCTGCACGGTCCACAAACATGAGCTTCGTCTTGCTTCGGTTTATTTGAAGTCCATACTCAGTACTAATGCTCTCGACTCTACGCAGAAGTTCGGCAAGTTGATTTTCATTAGCGCCAATTATAGTTGTGTCATCTGCGAAGCGAAGATTGTTTATGAGATGTCCACCAACACTCACGCCACCCTTCCATCCCTCCAAAGCTCTACGCATTATATGCTCCCCAACAAGATTGAAAAGTTGGGGTGATAGGATGCAACCTTGTCTGACCCCACGCTCCGTCGCGAAAGGTTCTGATACCGTCTTGTCAATCAGTACTCTAGATTGGCCATCGACGTAGAGATTTTGGACCAGGAATGTTAGGTGATCAGGTATTCCCATTTCTTTCATGACCTCGAACATTCTCTTCCAGTTAATACAATCAAAAGCCTTTGCATAATCAATAAAGCACATAGCCATAGGCACATTGAATTCTCGGCTCTTTTCAATTAGCTGTCTAATGTTAAGAATCTGTTCCCGTGTACCTCTGCCTTTGACAAAGCCTGCTTGTTCCCTTGCGATGAGTCCAGATATATAGTGTTCGAGTCTTTTGTTAATTATGTGCAGTAGTACTTTACTTGCGTGGGAAATAATGGAGATGGTTCGATAGTTTCCACATTTGCGAGTAGAACCCTTTTTGTGTATCGGTATTACTAACGATTCCGTCCAATCTTTTGGCCATTGTCCTGATCTCCAGACTTTTTGGCAGATGGCAAAAAGAATCCTGTTACCTACTGTACCTAAACTCTTTATCATATCAGAGGTGATACAATCACCGCCACTAGCTTTTGGCTTCAAGCGTGCAATAGCAAATTCAATTTCGCTGATAAAAAATAATTAAATTAGTCTATTTATTTTAATATGTCCTAGTAGAACTTAATAATGAGTCAATATATAAGATATAAGATAAAGACTTATGTTAATAATTCCATTAAAAATTAGAATCATAAGTACAAACTAGAGTCCATAGCTTTGAAACTTTTTCGTGTTCCCTTTATACTAAACACTTAACATACTCAAATTAGAAATTAAAGTTTTATCGCAGCCAACCTAGTAATAAATTTGCTTTTGGAAATACTCTGAAGGTATAATAAAAATTACATAAAGATACCTTTTTCCCTCTAACTGGTTTCACTGTCACTTCACTTTCAACTTGTTTTCTCGTCCTCCTCGGCTCCACTTGATCAGCACTTTGACTTTTAACCAACTTCCCTTTTACTTCCTTAACTCTAGTCACTTCAGGAACTGTCGTATCTAACCTTCTAGACCTCTTTGGTGCTACAACTTCTTCTACTTCTATTTTCTTACTTCTGCTATTTCTAGTTGCTTCTTTATTATCTTCTTTCTCTTTCTTATTTGCAGTACCTCTGGCTACTTTTTTAACTTCTCCTTTTTTAGTATCCTTTACATCTTCAAGTGGTTTATCAGGAACATTTTTTCTACCACGTTTTGGTTTTTCTATTACTTCTGTATTTTCTGTTTCTGTTTGCTTTCTAGTTCGTCTTGGCTTTGTTTCTTCATTGACAGAAACATTTTTTCGACCGCGTTTTGGTTTTTCTATGACTTCTTCAGTTTTATTTTCTGATTCTGTCTGCTTTCTTGTCCTTTTTGGTTTTGTTTCCTCATTGACGGCTGTTTTTTGCTTGACTGGTTCTTTTAGTTCTTGATCTTCTTGTTTTTTTCCTCTTTTCGTTTTAACTTCTGTAATTGTTTCTGCTTTTTGTTTTTTCGCACGACTTTTAACTTCTTCTACTGGCTTAGTTTTGGTAGGTTCTATTTTTTCTTCTTGAGCCTCATTTTTACGCGTTCTTTTAGTTTTTGTTTCTGTAACAACAGTTTCTGTTTGTTTTCTAGTACGTTTGATCGGCGATGCTTTAGGTATAGCATGAGCCACTTTCAATGTCTTTTGCCTTGGATTTATTTTAGGTGCCGAATTTTTATTTGAATCAGCTTTTACATTGGTTTTTGCTACTTGAGGACGGGCAATCGGCGATTTCTTAGGAATAACTAGGGACTGTCTTCGCTTGACGGTGTTTGACATCGATTTTCTTTGAGCTTTTTTTTCTGGAGTTGCATTTGCCTTCCGTCTCGTTCTTCTCTGTTCAACTTTGGATTCATTGCTTGAGGATACTTGAGCAACCGCTTTCTCTTTATTATCTTCTGGTTTTGATTGTTTCGGTACTTTTGGTTTTGCTTTAGTTTCTTTGGTCGTTATAACTTTAACAGCTCGGGATTTGCTAGCCCTCGTTTTTCTAGGAGATGGATTCATAGTTGTTGTTTCGATTTTACTTGTTTTATTTTGGCGTTTTGTTGCTGCTGATTCTTTTCCTATTTTCATAGTTGTCTCAATAATTTGCGTTCTGGAAATAGAAAACAATCTTATCAGTCTTTATTGCTAAACATATAATAACTTTTAACCCAATCTAATTAATTTAAAAATGAAAGAGAAAAATATGTGTAAAGACAGTAAACTTTAGCATTTAAGATGTCAAAAAACTTACCCTGTAGTAGTATCAGTATCAGTGATAGCCAATGCTATAGGAGACACTCTTCCCAGTTCAGAGGCGTTCATGGTCGCGTTTTGACCCTTCACAGGAGTCGAATGCACCACCCTCTTCTTAATGGGCAAACGAACTTTACTCTCATTGGCACTTTTGTTCACCAACGATCGCTTTTTAATCGGCAAAGTATGCTCACTGTACTGCTTTTTATTCGTCTCCTCCAACCATTTCGCTACGTCAGTAATCAAATTCAGTGTCCCTATAATGGGTATCGTTCTGCGACTATTCATTTTGGGCTTAGCTTTCTGCGCGCTTGATGACTTCGAATACGTACGTAAAGGAGGCTTCCCCATTAGCAAATCGAAAGTGTTATCTAAATTAGTTTCGTGGAATAACTCCTCAATACCGCTGACGTCACTCTGGTATTTTTCTTTCTCCAATCTAAACATTCGTTTCACACCTCTCAAGTCACTCAAATCGTTCCTGGGAGATTTTATTTGCAGGGCATCCTTTACGCCGGAAGCATTACGTAAATCATTTCGCGGACTGCCTTTGAAGAGGTTTTTCACTCCGCGCACATCTTCTAAAGTATTCTTTGGTGATCTCTGTTTTTTTGCAGATTTAAATACAGATTTTACTCCGGTGACACGTCTCAAATCATTTTTAGGTGAAGCTATGAATAGTTCCTTAATTCTAACGTCACTGAGACGATTTGCAGGCGATTTTGCAAATGTAGCCTTAACGCCGGACACGTTTGTGAGATCATTCTTAACAGATTTTCTGATACGCGGTGTGCGCAACAATCCCTTGACGCCGCGTACATTTCGCAAGTCATTTTCAGGAGTATTTTTGGCGAATAAACGCTTTACGCCTTCCAAATTAGGTGAATTACTGGGTGTGGTGAGAGGACTGACAAACACATCGGGTGTGACAGCATGTGTTTGTTCCAAGAAGAAATTATCTGGTGTCCTTCCAGTCAGCGCTGTAGTCTGTCTCGTTTGTTTTCTAGGCACTACTTCGTCGTCATCAAACAACTGACGCTTAGAAAACTCAGTCATACTTTGAGATAATTTCCTTTTAACTGGACTGTTGAACAATTGTTTAACAATATCAGATTCGTTTAAGTTATCAATTATCGATCGTTTCGACAGCGGTTTCTTAGCCGTGGAATGTTTATTCTTAACACCTTCTTGTTCCGGCTTAAACACACTTGTTGGAGTAATTGATCCGGATTCTTCTTTATTTCTTTGAGAATTTCGAACATTAAAAGACTTCGACCTTAGACTGCCTTGCTTGCGTGTTGAACGAATAACTCCAATAGTTTTCCTCTTTAGTTTACTTGTATTTCTGTTTCTAGCACCGACTGACTTCTGCGAGGTGAACGAGCCTTGACTCGAATCTATTAAACTTTGTATACTCAGTACTGGGGTCGCACATTCTTCATTATTCGGTACATTTTCTGGCGTAATCGTTCCGTCTATATTAGAAATATTGACCGATAGGCTCTTTGGCACACACGGACTGGTCGTCGATTTAGCTGTCCTCTTAGAAGTTCTTGGAGACTCATCATCGTCTAAAAGCAGAAGATCGCTATCGTTTATTCTAGATCTGCTTCGAGAAGCTCTAGACACTCTAGTACTATTAAATGGTCTGAAATTCTCATCGTTTTCAGGAGTAATCATAGACGCAGATTCGACTGATATTTTCGAATCTGATTGCGGCGTTTGCGTCTTTTGGGGCTTATTATACGGTGTGCTTGACGGTAAAGCGAGATTTAGAGACCTCGATTGCCTGCTATTATTACGGGGAGTACCAAACGGCGTGGAAACCACCGAGTTGTATTCAGATCCAGAATCCACTGAGACCAGATCGACTATTGAGTACGATTCGATATTAGCCGAGCGAGGGCTGAGAGTCTTCGTTTGATTCAGCAAAGTCGTACGCCAACTTTGTTCCGACATTTTCGTGATCCTTCTAGAATTTCTCAGATTATCCGATTGCTGCAGCGCTTTCTGTACTATCATCGAAGTTCTGGTAGAGTTCCTGGAGCGCGGCGACGTAGGGGTCAAAGTATCGAAGGTTTCTTCTATGGATTTGTTCATTGGACTGCCTAATGTTTTTTCTATGATCCGACTGCTTCTTGAATATATTGGTCTTCGTGGCGACGGCGACTTTGCACTCGTGTCTGAGTAATGAAGGCTTATGTCGGAAACGCTATCGTTGGACATGTTCGTCGTATTTATCGTTACGATATCGGTCTGTCCCGTCTCGTTCTCCAAGTTGCTGAGGTCAAATTTAATAGATTCAGTCTTTCTACTGGTGTTTTTAGGGTTTTTAAGCGCTGACTTTCTAGGATTGGGTAATGGAGGCGAAATCTCTGAACTCAATGCTTTCGAACGACGCGATAACCTACTTTTCTGTATTGACGAGTCCGAATCGTTTATTTCCAAAACTGAAACCTGAAAAAACAAAAATAAAATGTAAAATATCTTTGTTAAAGTCCTTGTTGATGTTTAATTCTTGTTAGCGCTACGTATTAAACAAAAAAAATGTAAGTGTTATTCAACTTTTATAAAGTGATACAAAATTTTACATAGAACATTATTGTTACTGTAATGAAATAAAATCATACGTTAAGAAAAAATTAAAATATCATTCATCAAACTCAGTCATTAGAAAGTCGCTAGCTGCAATGCAAAAAATAATTACTTACACTGGAATTTCTTATTGAACTTTTTCTCGACCCCTGCGAGTATGAGCTCGCTCTCTTCGGAGTGACCCCAATTTTGTGACCCCTGGGTGTGCTTTTTGGGGTGTTTTTCGGGGTTTTCTTGACTGGACTGGGTTTCTTCACCACGTATGTCACTTTACTCGTATTAGGCGACTTCGATTTCGTGTGACGCGTCATTAACATAATCGCCGCCTGCTTGGTGTGATCTAGTGACGATACAACATAGTGCTTTAGCGCGCGAAACATTTTAAACAACATTTTGGGATTAATTTATTAATAAATATATAATTTTCTCAATAAAAATCTGTCGTCTGTGTTTTGATTGGTGAGTAAGTTATAACAAAAAACGTATATTAAGTTTATAAGAAATACTGCATTAAATTTAAAATTATTTTAATCAGACGAATAATAAAATAAAAACTCGGTGTGAGCGATGCAAAACTTGTTGCACAAATAAATGAATATTAGTCATGACTTTCGTTTTATAATTTTCAAGCACTAATTATTTCGTTATCGGAGGCGTCATTCCGTCGCGACGGTGTGGATCGTTTCACAAAATAACAAGTTTTTTGTAAAATTTAAATGATTGACGTGCAAAGAAGATTTAAGCATACATAGGGACAGAGAAAAGAAAACGACTTAGTTTTGTACTATGTCATTACACCATTGCACATCTTTATCTATACACATATATAAATCTGAAGAGTTTGTTTGTTTGTTTGAACGCGCTTATTTCAGGAACTACTGGTTCGAATTGAAAAATTCCTTTTTTTTTGAATAGACTATTTATCGAGGAAGGTTTTAAGCTACATAACATCACGCTTCGGCTAATAGGAGCGAGGAAATAATGGAAAAAGAAATCGACGGGGACGAAGTCGCGAGCAACAGCTAGTAGGACATATAATGACATAGTATAAAACAAAGTCGCTTTCATCAGTCTGTCCCTATATATGCTTAAATCTTTGAAACGGCGCAACCGATGCTCTTTTGCTTTTTTTTATAGATAGAATAATTCATGAGTAAGGTTTATATGGAAGCTTAATAACATCATTAATAACTTGAGAAAGGCTAAACCTATTTTAATAAATTTTATTTAGATTCCTCTTCATCTCAAATAGCCGAATATCTTCAAATATCAAGAGAGTTTTGATATTACGGATCTGAGACCGCAGAGCAGAGGGCACGAAAAATAATTGTTATTCTTAAACAATAAAATTTAATTTACGTAGTATGGTAAATAACGAGTTAGGACAATGTTAAGGCTAAATTATGCAAATACTTCAACGCTTATCTGTACACTAATAAACTTCCGATATAAACCTTTTAAGATATCGATTTACAGTAAAAAAAAAAACAAAAAAAATTAGGTTATACCTAATACCTATTCATATAAAATACGCCGTTAACTTTTAGATACGTAAAAAATGACGTCTTAATCATTAAGTCATAAATAAATACGTTTTTTTAGCATATTGTACTATGTATTTGTGAAATACACGTTATTTATCAAGCTAAGTATATTCAGTTTTTAAAGACGTATATTAATTTATTTTTTTATATATTATCTATTAATATTGAGGAAATATTCAAACCTTACGACAATCATGTAGCCAAATATAGTTGCAACTAAAATGTATCTGGTTTTGACCTTGGTTTACGTAAAGTGTAAATATAATCGAATGACGTCATCTAATTATTATAATAAGAATAGCGTTGAAAAGGTCCTATAAAAAGTCTTAATATGTAATTTAAAATAAAAACTTAAGCTTTATGTGCTAATATATTTATTTTTATTTAGTTTATATATTGTGGTTAGGTTAGAAAATGCTCGAACATACAGTTGTCATAATGTGACATAACAATGTCAATGTCAAAATTTGACAATTTAGATTTTTTTTGTCAATTTTGAACCTTAAGTTCAGTTAATAAATATGCTTATTTATATAAATGTTAAAATTTATGTTTATTTTTTATGTTTTCATATCTAAACTATATGTCATAACCGAACTATACATATAGTTTTGATAAAATTTTCTATTGTAATATTAATTCTTTAATTCTAAAATGTGTTATTGAAGACTTTTATCACAGATACTACGGATATATATCTTAACATTACCCTAAAATACCTTGTTTTTAGAAACTTTACATATGATTATTTAGTAAAATGTATTGAACAATTCACAAACAATTACAGAACTTTTAATAATGTTAATAAATATGTAAACATACCAATAGATGTGGGCGCCTCAATTTTCACCGGCCTTGTGTTACGCTTCAAGACAGCCATCCTTAGATTTTCCTTCTTTTCGCTCGCTCGTATCGGTGTGATAGTAGACCGTTTTAATGAAACGCGCACTCGCGGTGTGAGAGACGCTCCTCTCGTTCGCGTTTGATTCGGTGTAAGAGACACCCGCGCTAGACTACGCGTTTGGTTCGGTGTAAGCGACGCCCGTTTCGATCGCATTAGATTCGTAGTTAGAGAAGCCCGTTGGTTCGGCGTTAGCGATCTAGTTCGTATCGGTGTAAGCGAGTTCTGTTTAGGTGTGACAGCATTTGCGTTTGGTGTTATAGGATTATTTTCTGAGAAGGATGTGTTGTTTGATCTAGTTTGTTTCGGTGTGAGGGTGCGCGTTCGTGCCGGTGTGAGCGACGGCCGGCTCTTTCGAGACTCTATCCATTGTGACGCTTTTGTAGTGCTTGCTTGAGGACTTTTCGGACTTGATCGCGTTGATTTTCTATAAAATATATGATCTTTATTAATAAAGAAATAAAGAGTGCTGAATGGCTTAAAATTATATTATATTGGCTATGATCACAGCAAGGAACGTATAGGCTATTTCGCATTTTACTAAAGTTAGTCTATTAGGATACAAATACGCTGATGAAACCATAAAATATACTTCAGAACCTTAGGATTTCTTTGATTTAATATATACTATAACCAAACTCTTAACATTATTTACAAGTATATAGCCTCCAACTTTTTCATTATTTATATGTGGAAAAGAACTAATAAGTAATAACTAATAATAAAATAAATTAAATTACCTTGTTGCATTTTCTGGTGTGTTTTGTGTGTCAATCTGTTCATTTGTCATGCTGTGGTCCTGTCGTCTTGTGGTTGTTACGGGACTTTGATTTTCCGCTTTGTCATCTAAACATTTATAATGTAATGAGTAAAGCTATGAAATATCTATGCTAGTAAAGCTATGAGTATATCATTTATATTATGCCAAAATTTTTACAATTACGGAACCAACTGCAATGCAGTTTTCTTCAGATACTTTTAGAACTAGAATATTATAGAAGCTTTTTTTATGTTTTCTGTAATAGATGTAACAAATTAAAAAAAAGGTTTATTTGTATATCCTCTTAATTAGAATGAAAAAAGGTCAACCCTTTTTGGACTTGAAGTAGGGCTTGAATCTTTCTGTATGTTCTTTAACAAGACATAATAATAATTATTTATGTTTATAAACACTAAAGATAACTCACCCCCACTGCTTCCAGTCTCCCGCCTCTGGGGCTGTACAATGGCCACTTGCTTCATACTTGTTGACGCTGAATGCATAAGTTAAATTATAATTAACTTGTTTATTAATTATTTAATAAACTTGGGGTAATCTCGGAATTTACTGAATCGATTTTAAAAATTCTTTCTACAATAGAAAGCCACTGTATTGCCGAGTGTCATAGGCTATATAAAAATGGATTTTTAACATTATGGCCAATGAAGTGGGCACGGAACCGTTAGTATTGTATAAATCTCACCGGGCATGGAGGCTCTGTGCGCGTTGACCAGAGCGTTCCGCGCGGCGGGCTCGCTGGGCCGCGCGCGGCGGCTGCGCCCGCGCACGCCCCCGCCCGCGCCCGCGCATAGGGCTGCAACACATCAATTACATTTAATTTAATAAGCCTTTTATTTCTTACAGTTATAATTTTACAGTTCTTGAATTATTTAATAGTAATGTTAGTAGGATGCACATTGCACACATGTACAATGTTATTTGGATATAATATCATACATAGTATAAAACAAAGTTTCTTTCTTTTATCTGTCTCTTTGTATGCTTTGAATCTTTGAAACTACGCAACCGATTTTCAAGCAGTTTTTTTTTATATCAGAGCCATTAAGACATTGTCACTTTAAAGGAGACATGGAAAATATAATATTATTTATGTGTGTATTTCTTTTAAATATTCTACTTTTAAATGTATCTACTAGAATACAAACCATTACACTTAAAATGTAAAAAATATGTTAATATTCAAAGATGCTTATGAATAAGGCACTAAATAAGATTTACTATCTAGAACACATACCAGGTTGTGCTGCAAGAGGTCGGTTGACGTGAGGATCAGAATACTCCCAGCGTAGATGCCTTCCGCCCAGCGCTATAACATCCTTATGACGCAATGCTGCTACGCTCACTGCTACACCATTTACTAAGGTTTCCCCTTCAGACACACTTTGGACCACAGTCTGTAAATGTTTATATATAAATTTAATATTATTCATTATATGTCAATGAAGAGTTAATAAAATTGTTGCAGATTAAACATAAAATGTATGGCAGGTATAATAAAAAATTTATGTTAAAACATATTATGTATATTTTACATGCATTTTTAATAATTTAAATAATGTTCATTTTCTAATTTATTTTATTATTATTATTATTATTATTTACGCTTTACAACATTTAAATCTTACAGACTATTTGTATATAGTAGAACAAATGAAATAGCGGCCTATTACATTTGTTCTACTAATATCTAATATCTTAAAAATGAAGTTTCTTCCGGGAAAAAAATTATAAGATGAAATTGGAATGAATTGTTTTACTGCTTAATAAAATCGTAATATGTTCACTAGCATTATTATTATTTATATAGAATCCTTTAACAATTTTACGTGACTATTACAATGTTTTCCTATGTACCAACTGAGTTTTATGCACCAAGCGCTCATTAATTCTTGCATACTTCTGTTTTTAACATTAATTATTAATCCATTAGCAAGTTTTAGCAAGTGAAATACTGCCCTTCCTCAGATATGAACAATCTCATTTTATGAGAAAAAAAAAATAGTAGCACCTGATTAGCATGTACGATAACTGTAGCATGGTGCGGGCTGACCGTTGGCAGCATCACCCGGATGTCGCATGCTGGGTCCGTGCCCAACGTCGCCAGCCCTTCAGCCAATGGGTACTGCTTAACATCGCGACCAGCGCGGTCTAGCACCACTAGTCGCCCGCCTGACATCTATATAAATATCCTTGTTAGAACCTACCCAAGACTTTATTGTTAAAACAATTAAAGAAGTCTACGAGTTAATTTTCTTATTATCATTTGAGTGTATCAAATCATCATCACAAATGAGTAGCGAGTTATATTATAATTTATAGAAAAAGTTAATTAATTTGCATAATAATACAAAAGTAATATTATAAGTTACACATTTCATTAACTTCTAGGAATAGTTTCAATAAGCAAACATAATATTATATTCTTGTTTGGTGTCTAAACAAACAGTATCGCATTGTTTAACATCTTTCCCGCCAATAAAGTTAATAAGATTTATTCGCAAGTTTTACTATTATTAACTTTTAAAAGTTTAGGAATTATACAAAATCGTATTTATGCATTAGTTTTTCCTATAAAAGTTAAGTAATTGAGGAATCAAAACATACAAAATTTAAAACAAATTCCGGTGTCGCGTGTTCTACAAATTGACAATACTTACCAAGTCCACCAACTCTAGCCAAATGGATTATGATGATTTAGTACTGATCAAAACAAATTTGTTTAATTACACCTGATATTTACCACAAAATCACAACAAACACTTAAGTGAATAACAATTCTTCATGAATAATTACGTTGAAAATTGAAAATAATGGCGATGGCGTCAAAAAACGTTTGTCGTTACGCCGTAACCCGTTTATAATTTTTTCCAATCTCAATTCACAAATGTCAATGTCATTGTTGTAAATAAAAATATTTTTATTTAATTTAATGACCTGGTAACAAAGACCTTTAGGTCATATCTTATTTATTATTTTTACACTTCACTTCATTTCTTTCTGCCCTTCGTAAAGTGATAGTGAACTTTACGAAGAACCTAGACGAATCTTGGAGCAATCGGAACGGCGCTACTAAGCGCTCTCAAATGAATTCTTCATTTCTTGGACACTTATTAGCTAGTTTACTGCATGATACACTATCACAATCATACATTAAATCACTTTATGCACCAAAAAAGGAATATTCAATCGAGATTACATATAGACGCCGCACAATTCCCGCCAAAACTCATCTCACAACCGTAAATAAAAATAAAAGATAACAGAGTACAGACTTACAAATTCTCTTATTTATAAAAAAAAATAGTGATGCATAGGAACATAATACATATGATTAAAATAATAAAAAATCTCTGTACTATATATCTGTAATAAATAAATAAATGAAAATGAAGGAAGTTTATTAAACTTGTTATAAAAATCGAATGTCATAAATTGTAGGAATATGAATTTGTACTAGTTTTAAGGACTTATTTTTAAAAATAAACTTTTCGAAACTTTCGTTTATACATGTAATTGTTTTAGTTTTGAGATCTATATTAAAAAGAGTATATAACATTTTTATATAATCTTTATGTAATTTCTACTATCTCTAGGATTTTACAAATATATTAAGCTATCTGTAATTTAAGTGTCAATATAATAATTTGTAAACACTAAAATCTAAGTATCAAATAGTAAATATTAAACGTTTGAAATATCTTTTTAATTTTTGTAGATTCAAAAAAATTATTGGATTACGAATGTAATATACATACTTAGGCCCTTAGGCGTAAAACATGGAAGTCAATAATACACATAATCAAAGTTACTGGTTTGTTGTACGGGAGGATCACAGTAACGTTATATTTAGCAGTAACAACAATTTTACGATTCAGAATCCTCAAAGTGAGTCGAATAGAATTCATCACTTAACATAACCCTATGTTAATATTTGAGATGGGTTTTTATGAGTTGTTATTAGTTGCAGGTCCAGAAGCAAGATTCATAGTAGATACAGTCGATAATCGACAGTTTATGCAAGTTGAGAGTATCACAACATCTCTACCTGAAGAACTTTCCAAAGATTGTTGCAAAGACCATGAGCAAGCCAAAGGCAAAGATAATTTTTGGGATAGAAATAAGGTAAAACTTCTTTTAACACTGTGCCTTGAGAATGGATATAAAGCTTCTGGTATAGATAAGTATGACTGGAATGAGATAGCAGTTTTAGTTGGAACATCGCCTGAAGAGTGTGATAAGAAACTCCAAAATATTCGTCGAACATATATCAGATTATTGAAAAAGAAAATGATGGGAAAAGACATCAAATGGGTACATTTCACTATGTGCGAAGATTTATTTAAAGACTGTAAAATGTTAACTCCAACATTAGAACCATGGGAAGATGCTAAAGTCAGGCAATTGTTAAGCCTCTATTTAGAAAATATTAATAAATTCAGAGATCCCAATTATTTGAAAAAGGATGTTTGGAAGGACATTGCTTCAAAATTAAATACCACTGGATATAATTGCTATCATAAATTTAAAAATCTAAAGCGAACTTATTTCAATTTGATTGAAAGAAGCAGAGCTATAGGAAAAGTTATAAAATGGCCATATCACCATTACTTTGAAACAATATTTTATAACTACAATCCAGAACTTGGTCCATGGGATAAAAGCAAAATAAGACTACTCATTAACGCATACTTGGAAATGGCACACATGTTTAAAAATCCAAAATTTCAGAAAAAAGAACTGTGGAGGGAAATATCTAAAAAGGTTGGAGAAAATCCCAGCGATTGTGATAGAAAGTTCCGGAATCTGAAGCAAACTTATGTAAGATTGAAAATGCGTGCAGATACTGGCAGATCAATTACAAAATGGCGATATTATAAAGATTTTACAACAATATTTGAAAATGAATCTTATTCAGTTATCAATGACGGATTAGATGTACCTTACAAAACTAATGAACACAACTACATAAAGCAGTTATTAAACTTTTATATAGAGAATAAGGAAAAATTTAAGGATCCATTAGTAAAGAAAAAAGGCCTATGGAGAATGATAGGCCCTAAGCTTGGTTTATCTCCTGAAGAATGTGATAAAAAGTTTAGGAATTTAAAACAAACATATAGTAGATTATCTCAAAGGAAAAGCATAATAGCTGAAAAAATAGGATGGCCTTATTATTCATATTTTGAGAAAATATATGATCAACCTAAAACTTTTGGTACAGGAGAATGCAACCACAGTAATTGCAATGTAGATAGTGTTACTTTGAAAGAAATCAGGAGTATTGTAAGGAATGCTTATGAAGTAAAGGATAATGATAAATTTGATCGGTTGGTTAAAGTAATTGAGGATTCTAATGATATCCAAAGAGAAAGAAATAAAATACTCAGAGCAATGCTTGACAGACATGCAAGAAAATAGATTTATACTATGAAGTAATTGTCAGTTATATGCATGGATTGATTAAAAAAAATTCTTAACTTGGATATTCTTATTTATGAATAAAAAAATCATCAATTCTGTTTAGAAATGTTTATTTATTATTACAGTTCTTATGTAATATGTATATGTACAAACAAACTATATTAGATTATCAGTTTTCATTCTGAATTGTGAAATCATTAGCAATTCAATTACAAGTTGTCGGGCAGTACACTGATTATGCTTAAATTAACTTAATATCTGTATGATTTTAAGACTTAATAATGCTATAACACAGTAAGGAATGAAAAAAATTAAGTTCAGAAAAATGTTGCAACTTGCAATACATAGTCACCATTTGTAGAAACAAATAGTCTGCTTTCAACAAAGACACACTATCTCATTAGTATCATTTAGTACTAGGTATCTGTAAATTTTACAGTATACAGCAATACTAATAAATTTTGTGGGTCTTATTAAAATACAGTCTACAAGGATGACCACATTCACAAACATTCGAACACACTCTCGCAAGTCATACAATGTTAAAACCTATACTCGATTACCACACTAAGTTGTTATAACTTACAACTAGGACGCTCTCAATGCCACACTGTGCACAGCCAACACAATGGCAAAATGAACTAGGTAGTGATTACCTATTATTTTATAGCCATAAACAAAAAATGAATTCAGTCTTCCAACAGCAATGATTCATCATAAATCATAAGATCAAAACAAATTAATAATAATTTAAGTCAATAATACTTAAAAGATTGTACAAATACATGCTTATAAACTATGTTGCTATGAAAGGTGAAAATACCACAGGATAGTCTCTGGTCAACAATATGTTGGTTTTGTAGTTATTTGAGTGGTATTCACAATCTTTCGTCAGCAGTGGACAGTGTGATACAAAGAGATTAGGAAGCGTCACAGGTTCATTCATTCACTTCTTGGCATTTTTCTTGGGTGATGCAGCCTTGCCTTTGGCATTGTTTGAAATTTTCGACTTTTTGCCTTTGGGCTCACCTTCCTCCTCATCTTCATCCTGGGAAACAAATATTCATGTTAAGGGACATATACAAATTGAACTTTATTAAGTGTTTCAAATCACACTATTATACAATTTTTTTTTTAAATTATACAAAACATCAAGCTTGCAGAAGGTAAAGGGATGGATAGTAAAGGAATGAGTACAGAAAACCAACAGCCAATTTTGATCAATATTATCTTCTATTAAGACACCCTTAGGCCATAAATATTTTTTTTTTACTACATTTTTAAATTGTCACTTAATACATTTATAACTTTACATATGAATGGTCTCTAAGGGAACTCAGAATTTCGTAATTTGAAGAAATGGGCAACAAGCCTTTTCCTTCTGTTTGCATATAGTAATAAAAAATTGCATTATTAGTTGAAGGTTTTCAGTACCTCATTCGTCTTGCGCTTGCCAGCTGATGGTTTCCTTTTATTCTCATCTTCCTGCAAATGTAGTATTGCTACTGAGTTACTGATATACAATGTTTGGTCATAAAGTTGATAGTAACTTTTGCTGAAAAACATGGAATGGAATGTGAATTAAATAAAAATATTACCTTAAACTGTGAGTCGTCACCCTCTTCTTCATCGAGCATCTCTTCTTCCATTTCTTCCATGTCTTCAAACTCCTCGACAAGAGCTCCGAGTAAGTGTTGGCCAATTAAATGCACAGGCCCTGATCCCTGCCCAGATAAATTTATTTAAGCAAGAATTCTTGGAAACAAATATATTTGGACTTAACTATACTAAGTCAGACAAATGCCTCGAGAAATCATGCTTAGACTGTGCATCATCAAAACGATGCTGCACTATCTATCAAAATAACCAATGGTTGTTTTATCATCATTCAACATGTACATAATACTTATTTAACACATTCAAGTTTATTTAACTGCTTCCATGTGGCGGTGATTTTGTGTCTGGCATCACAAACATTTCATCCTTACATTTTGTATCCTTTCAGGCACCATACGCCATATGCAAAAGACTTATATGGTGCCTGTGCAGCATCATCCACACGGAAATGGTTAGTGTTCTAACATATTACAAATATAGCAAGTATATTGTGAATATACTTCTATACACCTTTTTTCAACTTAGCCTTAAATAAAGCTAAATCTGTTAGTACCTGTGTGAGTGTGAATGTTACTGGTGCATCAGGGAACTCAATGTCCAATCTTGCTTGCCTTGTTTCTCCAACTTTCAGGATGGCCACAGGAATTTTAATTGAATCTTGTAGGCACATAGTTTCGACCTGAAATAATTTAAGACACTGTTATAACTTCAGACCCTCAAATGACTTGTCCAAGTTTTAGAACAACTAATTTCACATCTTATAACATGTCTACTGAAACTTCTAAATCTATTAAAACTTATTGTCATAAAAGTTATCCTGCTGAACCAAATATTTAAGATTTTATATAATCAATGTAATATTTTATATAAAAAAAATAGAATAATATATATGAATGATTTATAAATTACCTGTACAACATTGAGTTCATCTGGTTTAGCATCTGGTCCAAGTAACGCGGTACGAATGACCAGCTTATTATTGCGTGGGTATTCCGCCTTCGATTCAGGGTCCCATGTTTCCGACTGGTGTGATGAAGAGAGGGTGACACCTAGAACAGCGTGTTGTGCACATTATTGGCATCCGTTAACATTGTTGTCATAACCTCAAATAGTATACAATTTGTATATGAATATTAAATAAATAATTATACATTATACAATAACTCGATATCTTGTGTAGACGCTTCTGAATAGCATGGACGCCATTCTCGATTTTAAATTACGCGCGTTGTTAGTCGTTAAATTATTATTACCACGCCATATCAACCATATTTGAGTAAATGCAAAAACGCACATGAAAATTACAAAAAAGCCTGTTCGACCTATTGTTTCTAGAATTACACTGAGTAATAGGCTGGGTCAACTACATTTATCTCTATAAGTATGAAGCATAAAAATGGCGGCAAGAACGATAAATTTCTTAATTTATTTATCAGTATGAACTAAGTTTTAATAACACGTAATTCCATATAGATCTAAATTACTAAATTCATACTTCATATCCATGGCAAATTGTTATACTAAGAACGGCGAAAATGGCGATGAGCCGGGTGTCAAACTTCGAAGCAAATTGAAGGTATTAAACCATGTAAAGTACATGACTTAGCACTAAAATAATATAATTGGCAAATTATTTACACATTGCTTTAAATGACTCACCATAGAAATATTCGTCCGACATGGTGATTTTGCTAATTTATCGAGATTTTCCGACACGTTCACGTGCGATGCCGGTGCACACAAATGTAAATGGTGTGATGTTGCCATCGTTGAACCACAACTATGCTACGTTATGTCATTTTTTCTGATGTTGCGGAGAGTGTTGCCACCTTCTATTTACAAACGTACAGAATAAACATTTTTCTCAACATTGCACGGTTACTTCACCAAAAATGTAATTAAACATTTTTTCTAATATTCAAAGGAGTAAAATTTCACTATTCCTTTTTATATTTTATTCTATTTTATTCCGTCGAACATAAATATTGTAGACAGTCCAAGTAAAAATAATAAAAGGCAGGCCAACATTTTATTTAAATAAAAACGAGCTACAATCGGCATGCAAAAATACACAACAAACTACAAAGAGTATAAACTCTTTTTTCGCAGTAACCTTTCTATTTAAGCCTTTCTATTTAAATCTCACATAGAAAAGTTGTAAATAGAAAGGCTTGGTAAAATCATGATTTAAAAAATTGATTGATTTCTACTTTCTAGTTTCTGGTGCTTCATGGCGAGCCTGTTCGTATGCCCTCTTTATTAAAAATATATTAGTTGATTCTTGATTTTATAATTGTTATAATAAACTACAAGTATATTCGATACGGATATTAAGTATTTTTCACATAAAATTTTGTCAGAAAAAGACACATTAAGGCATCGTCACCATTGCAGTTGGCAAGGGTGTTCATATTAGGCTACTTGAGGTTATGCTCGTGAATAAATGAAATAATTTATGTTATGAAAAATAAATAATATGTAACTAAAGAGCATCCATATGTAGTGATAACCCCTTATGTGTTTGTTACGCTTTTAACGTAACTCTTTACTCTATCTGGATTTCATATCTTTCAGGCACGCGGTGCTTTATGCAGGCTCACCCCTTATGCTCTAAACCACAACTTAAACATTCATTTCAGACGGGCGTCAGAAACATACAATAACAATCTTAGGGGAATTTATTTAAGTTAATTTAGGAAACAATCTTGAGAATTTAAAAAACGTTACTTCCAGGTTACACTTATACAAAAAGTACAAGAGACTACTAAGGAAGTCGAAGCTCCGAAGTATTTAAGTATTTTATTTTCTAGCCCTATTGTTATAAAAATATTTTTGTTTAGTGCTAAATACTAATAGTACTAATCATAACAGTCATAGACAATCGGCATGACCCATAGACAAACGTTAAGTCTCACAAATCACAATAGAGTGAAATGTGAATAGACAAAGGTCGCCATAATAAATCAAAGACTCTGGTTCTGGTATCGACTATCGCTATTCTATTGGCAGAAATTGCGTTGAACATTGAATTTGATTGAAAGAAAGAAAATTGTTCACCTTTAAGCCAATCTCCGATTGGTAAACATGGATTTCATTGGCAATTTAATTAATAATATGTATTTTGTCAGATGAGAAGAGACAAATTTATTAGTCAAAATATAGAATAGAAAATACCGTAGAAACAAATTCCCTCATCTCCGTTGTTTCCCTTATGTTTTTCCCATTGTCCCTATTTATTTAGTCTGATTGATCGACGTTATATTATTCCGTCAGGGTAGGCTGTAAAATAAGTAAAAAATATATCAATTGAATAAAGTCGTACTGTGAAGTAAGTAAAAATTAATAGTGCACTTTTATACATTCAGTCTTGACCTTATATACCTAGGGCATCATTGGTTTAGTGCTGATTTACGTCTTGTGTCGTGTGTGTAACACTAAAATACCAGACAAACGCTGCCAAAATTTGCAATGAAGAATCCGTAAAGTAGGCAGCTAAAAAGACGAGCATTTTATTTTCAATCTGTCAATTTATTATGAAACTCTTGCGACATTATTGCTTTAATATTGTAAATCTAATATCTAAATAGTTTAATTCAATGAAATTTTTTGTTATAGGTAAAAATATTGGCTGTTAACAAGAACAATTGTGCAAACTAGACCAAAGTTGTCTTATAAGAATCTCGTAAGATGTCAACCTCATAACAGTCGGGAGTGGTGTACTAACAATAATTGTGATTCATGGTAAAATGAGTGAGGAGTTGCAAAATGATGGTAGCAAGAATAGCTCATCACTGGCGAATGCTGAGGGTGGTATGCAGGGAGCGGAGTGCGGACCTCATGTTGATGCTTCCACAAATGTCTCACAGGCAAATATTACTCAGGTATTGCTAAAATTTATTCTTTACCTTACCTTTATTCATTACCTTGGGATCATTCTCTGTTATTGTTTTCATGGTAAAAACTAGTTATGTCACTCATCCTTCGTCATCCTTTATATTGAAATTTTAACTGATTGATCCTTATTCACACACAACTTTACACAGATATATAAAAGGTTGTTATAAAAAATTTTCTGTAAAAAGCCAAACTTCATGTGAGTTTAATTAAGCTATATTAACTTAAAACATGTGGAAAATTACCTAAATATATTTTACTTAATTAAAAAAAAATATTTAATTTAGCACTTAGTGAAATCCTGAGTAAATTGTGTTTTGCTATAGTAAGACAACATTATAAGCTATCTTGTGCTTATAATGTTGTCTATATATTATACATTTCACATCCTTAAATGGACGGCCTCATATCCTAGTTATATCTGAACAATGTTTTAAATTAGTATTAATAGTCTTGCAATAACTTGTACACCAATTCAATTAAAAGTTTACCTTAGCTCTATTTTTCAAGAGTCTTGTACTATATTTTATAAAAATAATCACATATTAATTGTCCAGTTGTGGAAACAAGCATATAAACATACAAATGCAAGTATAATATTGAATATCTGACTATTTCAGTAATCATATATTAAGTTCAGGTCATTGGAATGTATTATCAGTTTTTTTTTTTGGTTGTAATGAAAAGTAGGCCTGACCTACTTTTTATTCTTTATTTACAAACAACAACTGAATAAAAGCGTTTAGTATACTCATCAAATAGTTTATGATAAATTCTTAAATTATTAACGGTCAAACAGTTGCATACTTCTATGGTGAGGGAAAGATAAATGCATTATTTCTTTTTCATACATTACATTATATATTTAATTATTATTGTTATTTTTTATTTCTCTTAGTCATCCATGTGGTCAATAAAAAACAATATACAATTATTGAAATGTGAAGATGAATTTATATATTTATCAATGCTCTGCACTTTTTTATCATCGTTACAAAGATTATTATTATCTATACTATAATAATTGATGATGATTTGTTTGCTTTCAGATGACAGGTGGGGTAGCTTCTGATAATGCAAAATGGCAATGTGAAATGTGCACATACGAAAACTTTCCCATGTCAAGAAAGGTAATTCTTATTTATATAATACAAGCTGACCCGGCGAACTTCGTATCGCCTCATAATCTTTAAAATTAAAAAAAGTGTAATGCTAATCTTTTCTTACATAATAACCTTCTCCCAATAATAAGAAATACAACAAAAAAAAAATTAGCCAAGTCGGTCAAGCCGTTTTCATGTTATGTTGTGACAATGGAAAACGGGTTTCTTTGTTATTTATATAGATTTACATATGTTTATATGTTTACTTCTT
>JADANM010006230.1:5890734-5953588 GCA_026213755.1 Eurema hecabe | reverse complement strand
GTATACTTAAATCAACGAACAATGTAGATACCTTATCCCTACTGATATTATAAATGCGAAAGTAATTCTGTCTTTATTACGCATTCAGGCAATTAAATTTGGTACACTGATGTAGTCAAGCCTGGGAAAAAACATAGGCTTCTTTTTAAATAATTAAATGTTTTCTATTTTATAAGGTTTATACTGTTATGTGTAACGAAGTGTAAAATAAATAAATAATTGATAAGCTATGTATAAATAATGGTTGCAGCTTCTACGCGCGCTGGCAGGCGTGGGAGCGGCTGCAGGCGGCGCAGCTGCAGTACGCGCCGGAGGAGGCGCAGCTGCGCGCCGAGTGGGCGCGCCTGCTCGCCGCCGCCGCGCGCCCCGGCACGCCGCTGCATCAGGTGCGTATACGTCACGTCACGAATCTTTAGCGCTGAACGAAACCTGCGCAGTACTCAAAAATAAGGTATCGAGGTAGGGGCGCGGCGCGCGGGGCGCGTGATCGTCAGGTGCGCGAGTGTTGATTAGTTGTCCCAGTCGTGTTGTCTTTCTCGCACCAATACGTCAATTACGAGCGCGATTCTACCGATGCGCAGCTATTCTCGTCCAGCGCTAAACATAAATGACGCGTACTATAGATCTGCGTCTGTGACTAGCTCTATGGTTCTTACTTTGTCTATGTCTGTACTCATATTTAGTGAGATATCTATCCGATGCATTACGACTTGGCACGCTTTAAGATGAGAGCATACATCTTTCCAAAAGGCCGGCCCCACTCCAGAGCTGTCAAGCTCGGCGGCGATGACTTTTATGCCATCGCGATCTAATATGTTAAAGAAAAATATAAATCTATCTCTAGGTCTGGGTGTATAAAGAAAAGTATATACAGTGTATAATAACTTAGCTATTTAGTTGCCATAAAACAAAAACTAGATGGCGCTTTGTTAAATTTAGCGGCCTAAAGTACTATTAAAATAATGACTTAATTTTTAATAAATTAAATCTCTATGTTTATAAACTTATGTATTTTAATACTGAGGTATTTATAAAATATCTTTCAGCTGCACGTGTTTGCGCTGGCGCACGTCCTCCGAAGGCCGGTGTTGGTGTACGGCGTCGATGTCGTCAATTCCTTCCGCGGAGAGGCGCTGGGGTATGCGCGTTTTCAGGGTACGTACTTACAAACATACATTGTTTTTTCCTTTTCTTTTAATGATGTTTTATTTACTTAAGGAGGTAAGGGAACGAAACGCAATTATTGAAGATTTTAGACCCTTCCAAAGTAGCCTACTTTTTTATTATTAAAGCTTATTTTTGCATTTAGGTTACCTAGTTAGGTTAGGTTAGGTTATGAGTCTTAACATCTTATGACTCAAAGTGGGGAGCGTCGGTGTAGTGCACCCCTGCCCGGAGTTGGGCTTTATAGCAAAGTTCCGGGCAGCACTGCATTGGCTATGGGCTGGCGTTACTCTTACCATCAGGAGGGCGTCCAGCTCGTTTCCTCTCTTATATTATAAAAAAAAAAAATAATTCGTTTAATTTAACATCGTCACTTAAATTAACTGTTTGAAGGGGAAGAGGGGTTCAAATTATCGTTACAGTAAGTGAGTTTGGGGGCAATAAAAAAAAATATTTGCTCTCATGTGGTATTTCCGATGAATTATGACTTGCTTAAGGTCGGCAACCCCCCCAGAGCTGTCGAGCTCGGCGAGTGTTGCTGGGTGACGATGACCACTTTCCATCGGGTGGCTCGCTTTCTCGTTTGCTTCCTATGTCAATAAAAAAAAAGAAATAACCTCGGTCTGTCACTTAGACTTTAATAGCTCTGGTTATGATATTATAATAATATATTATAAAACGCAAGTAACATTATAACTTATACGCAAGTTAAGACTTAAATTTACCTAATTACAACAAATTTGGTCATTTAGTGAAGTGTTTTTTTGTTTTTCCGTTTTCAGGTATCTACCTCCCGCTGCTGTGGGAGGCGGAGTTCTGCTCCAAGTCGCCGCTGTGTCTGGGCTACACGCGCGGGCACTTCTCCGCGCTGGTGCCGCTGGAGCCGTATGCGCATAGACACGACTATATCTGCCGGTATGACCCTGTCTTGTACGTCTACGTGAACGTGTGCGTATACGTGTACGTGTACGTGTGCGAGTACGTGTACATGTACATGTGCTTTTACGTGTGCGTGTACGGATGCGTGTGCATGTACGTGTACGTGTACATGTGCATTTACGTGTGCGCATCCGGATGCGTGTGCGTGTACGTGTACATGTGCATTTACGTGTGCGTGTACGGATGCGTGTGCGTGTACGTGTACGTGTACATGTGCATTTACATGTGCGTGTACGGATGCGTGTGCGTGTATGTGTACGTGTACGTGAAAGTGTACGTGAACGTTTGCGTGTGTGTGTGCGTGTATGTGTAAGTGGGTAGCGACCGCTACTGATGCGCCGAGATTTAATCGCGCTTGTGATATTTGTTTGAGACTTATCATATATACAACTTCTCGAATATTGAACCTCTGGGGGAATGAAGAACTGCTCCGAATGTACTTAGTTATGGAAAAGAACATCATTTTTTTATTTTAATAGTCAAATGATTTATTTCGTAGGGAGCCTACGGAAGACGACAGTGAAGACATGACATTTTTGCCGCTCACCGATTCTGAGGGAAAACTGTTGCCAGTGCACTTCCTAACATGTGATGAGGTAACTCATACTTATAACACAATTGTATAAGTTCAGGATACCACTGTATAAAAATAAAAATACGATAGGCGGTATGAAAGATCATTACCAATCTTTTTATCGTCGTAACTATTATTACAACGATATACAAAAATATACAAATAAAAGAAGGGCAATACATCGGTCATTAGTAGATTAATATAATAAGTTAAAAAATTTTAAGCCCCAAAATTGCAACTCATTGACAATGTCAAGTTCCGTCAGTGTTCATGGGCTCCATATGTTATAAAAAAAACTTGACCTAGTAGTGTCTCGTGCAACATTATTAGTGGGTGTGTGCAGCTGTAATTGTTTTTTAAATATGAGGACTTCATCATATTAACCACCACTTGGGGAGACGAGCTGGGCGCACTCCTGAGAACACCTAAGAGAAACGCCAGCCTATAACCAATGCAGTGCTACCCGGAACTTTGCTTTTAACTTCGGACAGGGATGCACTACACCGACGCTCCCCATTTTGAGTCATACGATGTTAAGACTCATTAGCCCAGTTATCTGGCTGGATACAGTGCCCTTCAGATTGCAGCACAATGACATTTTTTGACGACCACTTGGCGCAGTGGTAGCACAACTGCTTTCTACGCGAAGGGTCGTGGATTCGATCCCCACACCGGAAAAATATATTTGTAATTTACGTTTGTATTTTTCTGGGGCCTGGGCGTTGATATTTATTGTATGTATGTATTTACAAAAAAAAGTATTTATATGTAATTTATTCCGTTATCTAGTTTGGAACTAGATGGCGATGTGTATAAACGTCCTGAAATTATTTTTTTATTTCTTTCTTTATTTGCACATCGGGGTACTTACCTAGTCGGTCTCCAAAATTAGGTATTAGTGTGAAGTTGTAGTGTATGTATGTATGTATGTATGTGTGTGTGCGCAGATGGCGGACGAGGAGGGCGTGGTGCGGCGCTGGACGTGCGCGTGCGTGACGGCCGGCGGCGTGCTGTGCGCGCGCCAGCGCCTGCACGCGCGCCCGCTGCTGCAGGCGCAGATGCTCGAGGAGTGGCTCAACCACTACCGCCGCCTCGCGTGAGTCGGCACAGGACAAGCACACAGACGGGGAGACACACACGGACCCGCAAACAGTCAGAGAGACAGAGAACACACGCACGCAGACAGACACGCACGCAGATTGAGAGACATGGACACAGACAGAGACTGGCACGGACACTGACATACGGACGCTGAAAAACACACACAAGCATACGCACCCAGACACAGACAGACAGAGAAAGATAGAGAGAGTGACGAACACATAGGAACGCAGATAGACGTACATGCACACGAACAGATGTAAATTATACATGTACATGCATACGGACAGATAGACTTGCATGCAGGCACGCTTACACGCGCATAGACATAGACACAGAAACAAAGTAATAGAGAGAGACGGATATTGAGGGAAACAGACAGACACATACACACACTACATATTAAAAATCATGTTATTTTCATCACTACATATTAGCAAAGTATGATGGGTCTACAGTGTATTGCCAGCGTTTGAGGAATTAATTAAATATGTGTAGAGCATCAAATCTCAATTTAATTAACTATTTAACAAATACCTCTTTTTTATACCTCTATTAGAGCTTGTTTTTGTTCGGTACATAAGTTTGAAAGAGTACTTTCGCTATAAGCTTTGTTTTCAATTACAGACAACAAACCAGAGGACCTTTCCCGCCCCGATTGCAAACTGCTGAATTCTCCAGCGACCCGGACACGGACGAAGAATAACATTACGCTTAAAAACATCAACAAATAACAATCGAATCACGAATGGCCGGCTTTACCGCTTCCTTATCGAACGTCTATTTGACATCTGTCATTCAACCCATTACCCACAGATAAAACAGTTAAATAGATTACCCTAAGAAGCTGTAAAACGGGCAAAAAACTAATAAAAAAAATCTCGAAATAAAAAAATTAATAATATAACTTACTTGGATCGGTAAATGTAAACGACGCGATATTTTTATTAAAAATAAACAACTATTATTTTTGCAACTAATGTCAATAACAGTGGGTATAAATAGGGGCCAATTACAATGTGAGAACTACAAACGAGTATTTTGGATACAAGAAGTGTCACTAAATTATGCAGCGTATAAAGGAAAGAATAAAAAACAAAGTTTAATTTCTACTATCATTAAAACCTACTTTCAAAACATTTTTTTTTATAAAATTCGATATTCAAATAAATCTCTTATAGTTTTTTGCAAATCATACTCGAGGTTGTAAATGCTGGAGAGAAAAATATAAAAAATCTTTTAAGAATATTAACGTAAATATTCAAAGCAAAGGAATGCAATTATAATAATCGAAATCATAGTTAACTATGAAGACATACGAATTATAAGGGTTGCAGCACATACGTCGGTTTTAATACGCAATCTAAATCATTTATTTTGTAAACGATTTATTATAAAGATTTCGCGGTGAACACACACTCAAATAGGAAAATTTTACTTTAATAAAATGATTTTTAAAAATATATCCATGTAACAAAACTGTTTACTAAGATAAAGATAGTTTCCAATTGTCAGCTGAACTGAATATTTCTTATTCTATATTTCTTCCATAGCATTTCTTATGTAGATTCTGATAGAGGTGAGTTGTTTTTATTAAAGATTATCTTTATTAAGAATTCTATAGATTAAATAATGCGACGGCAGAACATCTGGCCGATAAATAATTTAAAAATAAATAAAGAAATGAAGGCATAGCAAGCAACGACACACGTTCGTGTTCCATAGACTATTCCGAACAGATATAAAATATAATATATATATTTATTATAAACGTGCTGCAACCCTTAGTCTAACGATCGCGGTAATGTCATGTGCCTTTAGATGTCCGTGTTTTCATCGCTTTTTTTTTAAATTTATTCACGATTTACTATGAAAGGTAAGTAAACAGAATGCTACTCGTATGGGATATTTTTGAAGAACGCTAATTATCTTTCGGTAAACTTAATACTACATCTTATTTAAAAATATATAAAAAAATATTTCAGTAACCTTAAAACTACTGTTTGGACTTGCTGAAATAAAGTCGAATACTTTTCTTTGTCACTTATACTATCGTATGTTTAAAATATGTACGCAATTTTGATTTTTTTTATAGTTAATCTCTTTAGCCAATTAAAATAACAAGTTTAAAACTTAACCATTAGAAAATGAAATCATATTTCTGTTTTTTAATCGTGTACTTTTTTTAATAACTAGAAAATGGAATAGGTATATCGAAGTATGTATGTATTTTGTGAAACCCACGCTTTTATCATACGATAGTTGACGTAAAAGCAAATGATATGTATATAAAAGTATAATAAAATTCAAGTTAAATAGTTTTAAAATTCGAAATCTGCTTATTATTATATATAACAATGTAATAGCGTAACGGTTTTAAAAATATAGTTTGAATTTTGAGGTTTGTAAATCAAGGTTATTTACTGCTGTATAAATGCCTATTTGATTGCCAATTGTTACCATACGATTGTATTAGCTTCGATCAAGCCGTGTAAGTAGACACTATGGTCTATGGTATTGAAAAAAAAAATTGGCGCGCAAATTTGTTATCTGTATGAAAAAAAATCGCGCGCGTCTTTTGAATTTGGAATTAAAAATTCTTAAATTAAGCCTTGTAGCACTAAGCGTTCCATTGTACGCATAGTCCTTTGAAGATTTTTTTTTTTATGAAGTCTTGTTTTAATATATAACTAATATTGTTTACAATGACATAAAAAGCACCTGGTGATAAATAATATTAATGTAACTGTAAGTTGGAATAATCACCGTTATCCAAATGTAAAGCTTAATATTGTTCACGATTCGATATTTATTTTTACACTCGATAGAGTTAGGCGACACAGATAGTGTTTACACTTTGCAACTATTTTGCAATAAAAATTGTTAAGTAGAGTAATTACGCAATAATAGTTACTTTTCTTCTAGCCGCTTAGACTGTTCTTAATTATATAGAGTTACAATAAAAAGCAATAGGGATAAGTAAATTACGATCCAGTACGTAGTTGCAAAGTGGTTAATGATCTATTATTATTATACTCAAAATTTAATACCGCTCAAAATTATATAACGCCAGCGTATATTTAAAGGAGATAAGGAGAGTCTATTGAAAGTTCTATATTGTACAGAGAGTATAAGTTTCTAATATTTATTATTATATTTCGGTGTTATATGTAAATATATTGAAATTGGTTTGCGAATTTCGTAGGTGTATAGATGTCGTTAGGCGTAGGTCTCGATCGTTGGTTACACAGGGGTATATTAAAAGTTCTGTAGATGAGCATAATACGTTAATTAATACATACATATAAATATTACTTCAATAGCTACATTCAAATCAACAGGAGGTTTACAATTTCAATTTCGGTGCAATAGAAACTTTTAACGATAATTATATAGCATTATTTTATAAATACGTCATGTTTATTAAAGCTAGTTAGTTATTTCACTTTAATATTAAAAATATTTAAAAAATTTCAATGGCAACACGATTTAAATGTCTGTGCAATATTATAAACTTTTCAAAATAATTATAAATAATATTGTATTAAAAGTTTATGATAGTTAAAGGTAGTCAGTTATTGCACTACAATATGGAAGGATGTATCGTTATTGTCGAAATTTGATACAAAGGTGTAATAGATACGAAAATTTGCAATGAGTAGTCATTGTTTAAATCTAGGACGTTACTATTGAGCTAATAATGTGGAGGATACGTGAGTAGGTGAGTGTGGGCAGGCAGGTATTAGGTATATGAGCACTTCGTCAAAGAATTCTATTATTAGTTAATGCTTATATGAAATTTCTGTGTATTATTTTGACGCCGTCGATCACTTGATAATTTAGTATGATCTGTATATCTCGTTTAGTTGAGGTTATTCATAATTCGTGAGTGATATTTTAATTGCTATACATGAACTCTATTCATTTTAGTATTATGCTTATCTACAAAATAAATAGGCCACGGGCGAATTAACTCTTTTGCGGTTGTTTAATATATTCACGTATAGTTTCAACACTTATTTATATTTGCTTCTTATATTAGTTGTAATATTTTTGATAAAATTGTAAATACGCTTGTGGGTTTTCTTTCACACTGATGTGTTTGGGGTTTATTTTGTTATCAAACGTACAATTTAATTTTTAAATTATGTACCTTTACCGACAGGCTAAAATCAATAAAGCACGCATTTTATGAAGCGTCTTAAAGTCTTTTATTTGAGCCCTTTATCATTTAAAACATTTATTTTTACGTCATTTCTAGACTACATTTTATAGCCCAAGAGCTAAGAGACAATAATTTTAGTAACTTGAAAATTATGTATTTCTATTGTACAATTGACATGAAATAATTAAAAAATGAATACCTTTACATCTTTTTTTTTTCATTTGAAAACCATTTCGATTAAAATATAGGTATGTATGATGTATTAGTATCGAGAATGGTACATACATGATTGTAATATTACAGTGAAAAACTTGAAGGACAGATATAATGTTACTATAACGTACATGCAAAACAATTTGATACCTATCGATAAGAAATGAAGCATGAAGCTATGAATGTATTTGTGTAACGCCGTAGTTCGGAACGCACGCGGCTGCCAGTTTCTGACAGCTGTCGTACAAAATTCGCGGAGGGAGTGTTGCTTGCGAGATTTTCGTTAAAAAGTTAATTTTAAAAGTTTTGTAAATGCAACAATAATATTTAGCAAAGGAAAATGTGTGTGTGATACCCTGTGTTGTTTGTGATGAACTTTTAACTGTATCTTTTGCTGCTAACTCGAGATCTTTCTCATTGCTTTTTCAACTAAGAAAATGGGTAAGTCCGCCGGCACTCCGTTATATATTTTTTTGTTTTATGATTTTACAACTGTAATACAACCTTAATGTTTGAAATAATTCCTAGCGTAGCTCAAGCAGCACCTACAATTGGTTTCCTATAAGAAACTATGTGTAAATCTTAGTTGTGTTTGTGTCCAAAATATCGATTTTTCACGCGCGTGTTGTCTGTAGAATTTTCGCTAGCGAAAAAATAAATAATGGTAGTGATAAACTGGTCTACGTATAAAGAATGTACCCTTTCATCTGTTCATTTACTATCCACGAATATTTTTTTTACCGTGCTCTAATTATATTAAATTATTAAATTACGTCTAGAAGAATTCTAAATGTTTTCGTTAGTGTAAGTTGTTATAAATTTAAGGCTTGAGCTAAGTTGATTAGTTTCACCTTGCTAGCTGATTAGCAGGAGGGTGGCACCTGATTATATCATGTTATATCCATACATACTAATCACAGTGTCCTTGAACAAGTCGCTACAGGGAAATACAATTTATTTATACTATCTTGGCTTCAAGAAAGATCTTATTATCTGTATTGATAAAATATTTTGCGAACATTATGCTTTGACTCATTTTAAATATTTAAATAAGACAAAAAGTGTTGGGACACGAATTTTATTTTCTTAAAATGATTTTTTCTACTAAAAGTTCTTCTAAATGGTTTTGTAACAATTGCTACTCAAAATATTACAACATTTTCTTCTTAGCTTTGTTTAATTATATAATGTTGTGTGTTAGTGTTCGGAAAATATTATTTTTTCTATTAAATTGATAGTAGACTGATGATAATATTTTTGAATAATTAAAATATTTAGTGGATACTCTTTCAATTTTAAAAACAACCAGATAATCTCACTTTCTGTTATAGATGTTATGACTTTAGTCTTTTAATTATATTCTAAGTAAGATTATTTAATACTAGCTGATCCGTGCCCACTTTGTGGAGCAAAATGTAAATAATCGTTTTTTATATAGCCCATGACACTCAGCAATAATGTGGCTATCTATTAGTGAAAGAATTTTTAAAATCGGTTCAGTAGATCCCGAGATTTTTACAATATAACAAACGCACAAACTTTATATTATTATATAAAGAAGTTCTTTATATAATATTTAATATTCAGACAATTTTTCCTATCTAATTGTATATCTTCATTATATACATACAACATACAACAGCATATTGTCTGTGTTTCATATTGGGTTACATTGATATAATTTTTATGTCTGCATGTTTCAAATGATTCATTGTATAAAATTTAAATTATCAGCCAGATATACAATGAACTGTAATAATTTAAAATATTTTAGTTATTTATTAATTAAGAAAATAACTATTAATATTGCATAGTTACTCATGTTAAAACCAATAATTTGAAAAAGTGAAATCTGATAAGCAAATTCTATTTAATTTTATGGAGTGCATACACAAATAGAACTTGGAGCAAACTTCAAGAATATGTTTTTTTAAGTAAAGTATATTAATAAAAAAAAATCCATGGATATATTAATAAAAAAATTGTCTTAAATTAACAAATTGAATAATTTAATTTACCATACAATTTATACAATATGTAATTTTTAAGACGACGCGCAGTTTTCGAGAGTAATGCCGGAATACTGAAACGCAACTTAAATTTAAGTACAACTTAAACCGGTCGGATTTGACAGTTCGCCATACAATTCTGTCAAAATATTTTATTTATTCATTAATTCATAATGCAATATTCTTGATAAATATAAGAATAATCAAAAATTTAAGATTTTGATAAAATATATTTTTTTATAGAGAAAGATGACCAGATACGAAAAGTTGAATTCAGTTTATGAAAAACTTTTTTTTTAACATAAATATTTGTTAAAATCAGTTTAGCTCTATTTGCGTGTGCAGAGTAACATTAGATGAAAATAGCTCAGTCCATAATTCAAGTAGGTTTCACGGAATCGATATATTTGTGTTGCAAGCGTGCAATAACCCTAGCCGACTGCGGCGTCCATGAACTAGGTCAGTACGATTAACGTGAATTCGTACTGCAATCCGCCAGTGCCTTCGTCTATGGGGACTCCTTAATTGGCTCGAGATAGCGTTTTTAAGGGCTATGGTTTAACGATTCTTTGAACCTTCAGGCGAATTTGAAATCACTGTTGTTTTTTCACGTATGTACTAGCCGAGGCTTGCGGTTTTGTCCGAGTATCTGTAGCCGTACTTTAATGTAATGAGAAATAGTCCGAAGTTGCATAAAACTATCACAACGAACTACATAGTATAAAACAATGTCGCTTTCTATGTCCCTATATTCCTGTGTACCTATGATTAAATCTTTAAAACTACGCAATTGATTCTCATGCAGTTTTTTTTTTAATTGCGATTCAAAAAGTAATTCAAGAGGAAGGTTTATATTATTTAAAATATATGCGAGCGAAGCCGGGTCGAGCCGCTAGTAATATTAATAGTAGTAATATACAAAAGTAATTGTTGGAATCTCAATTGAAGAATCATATTATTGAAATAAAGCAATATCATTAAGGGAAAATGCGGAGTTAGTGTCGTAAAAATTGGTTAAACCCTATTTTTTAGTGTAGAAACGGGCCCCAGGATTTCGGGGATTATAATCTTAAACTGTAATGAACAAATTTGATACGCATTTTAATGTAATGTCGGTTGTAGGAGGGGTCTTTTTTGCAATTTGTAGAGTGATTCGCTTTAGTGAAATTTGTAGACATACTTAAATAGGTTTCTTTATAATTTTTTGAATTAAATTGTTTTATTAGTGTAGTGTTACTTTATCGTACACAACTATTTTCTATTAGGAATGTTTAATTACTAGTTAACCAAGCCTAACAGAAAAACTGTACATTTAAATAGAAAACACACACTCTCGAAAACTGCGCGTCGTCTTAAAATTTGAGAATTTGGTCTACTCCTATTTATTTTTCTTTACTTATAAATAACATAATAATATTCCTTATAAAAGCTATTACCATAAGAGAACGATAAATCATCAAAAAATAATCACACTAATTTCAATTAAAAATAAGTAATTATTCGTAAATGAATAATCGCATATCAAGTTTAAAAATGTAATCTTAATAATACGTTAGCAAACGTTTGATTATAACAATTTCTTAAAAGCAGATAAAATGAAGGTTATCTTTTGTAGCTTGACCTTATCAAATATTCGGCTTCTGACGTTACTATACTTGATACATCAATACATTACTCATTATATAATATAATGTAAGTTTATCCAATGAGCGAAGCCGTACGATTGTCCGAATCATTTGTTAAGCTACGAATAGGATTAATAATAATAATATTATTCCTTATTAGGCAACGAGAAACCCATAAGAGTACATATAATTGTAAAAATTATGAAATGACATTCTAGCTTCCTACTTACTAGGATTATGAACAGTACCAATTTTTGGCAACAACATAGAATACTATATTCCTAAATTAAAGTGAATAATGTAGGTTAATGAAAAAACTGCAGTAAATATTTTTCTTTTAACAATATTTTTGTTTTTAATTAATGTACTTCTGCGGATATTTATATCTATTTTTTATTTGTACTGGATAGAGACCGTCCGCGTCGCCTATCCTCATCTTTAAAAAATACTCTAGGTGGTTTTATCAATAGAAATTGGTAGGTATTAAGAATATCGTGTTGGCGTTTAGTGTCCTTATATTTTGTCTTTTTAGTGAAATGAAATGAAATGAAAATAATTTTTATTCTGAATAAGTTTCAATCAAACACCCTCAGAAAGATATAAGGACGTTGTCTTTAATGATATAAGGACTGGTAGACTAGATAAAAAAAAAAACAAAAATATGAATATAACTAGGTAGGTATTACCTAGTTACTGAGTATTGGAGTATTGACACAGTCGTACACAAGTCTAAGGCAATTATAAGCTTTGTCAGTAGGTCAGAGTGAATGACTCTCCCTCCGGTATTTCAGTCGTTTGTAGTGTAACAAGGGCCCTTTACGCGGTTGCCCCTTGGAAGGGTCTGGAAACCTTTGGTGCGATTTATTGGTGATTTTTAATCTGTGGTTTCTATTGTTCGCAATCTTTTTATTTATTATACTGCGAAAGTTACTGTGTCCTCTGTGTGCTTCGCTTCTATGACTAAACCTTACTTAATATTTTGATATCTTTTGTTGCGAGATAGTTTAGAGTGTAAAAAAAGACGTTGAATTAAACGCCTCAACAGGATTTAAAATAACTTTGGGTTCACCGTGACTGAGAGTGCGGAACACAGACAGTTTAAAATACAATAGCGTAGAATGACTAAATTTATAAGTGTTTAAATAATATTAACAGTTAATATAAACGGGTAAAATTGTCTAATGGATATTTACGATAAAAATTTGACATGCATCTGTTAAAAGTCGGTACTCGGTATATGTCTCATAAAAACAACGTAATCAATCCATTTAAAAATTCGTCTAAAAATGTTTCTAACATCTGCCCCGCTGTCCTAACAATGTGGGGTGCCATTTTTCCGTCGAGGAACAGCAGACGACGCGCGGTGATAAAATTATAGGAGGGTGCGAAATTACTCGTCTATTCTACCACGTGTTATGTTTGTCATTTCTACATTTATTCGTGTACATGTCGCAGGCGGATTGTATAATCCGCTGTATTACATTACGGCTAGCCGTTTTACAAAACAGGGCCGTTTTGCAAAGCGGCGGTTCAACGATTAGCCGTATTGTCTTGCGTTATTTTTGTATCATTATAAATTCTTATATTCTTATTATTTTTGCGACATACATATAACGTTTATTTGTTTTTCTTTCTTTCATTGTTGATTATGGTACTGGTATTCTGATTCTAGAACGTTAATTTTTATTACGCTTAAACAAGTGTTTAATTTTTTTCAATAAAATATTTACTTAACTTAATATACTAGTATATATTTTTTGTATTGCAGTGGCTTAAGGTCCCTATCCTTGTATTGAGAGAATGTAGAGGATAGTCTCGGTATTATTTTTATTTAAGTAAACAAATTTATATTTTATTAATACAAAGGCGCATAATTTGTTTAGGTCGAATACATGTCATGATGAATTAATGCTATTGGAAGGAAGACGGTATCGCTGCCGTCAAGTATGCGTTTAAACATAAGTACTTAATGTCCTTAAACATAAGTAATATCGTCAATAACTAAACGATCACGAAATTGGAACATTAAAACCACCTGCTCATTAAGTCAATCCTTTACTACTACTTACTACTCCATATTAGGTCGTAAGGCAACAATGTTTGCTTAACATCAGGCAAACCTTCTGCCTTGTTGCCTGTTCAGTTGCCCACCATCACATTTAAAAACTATGAACCATGCAAATTGATAATTAGACACGCACACATAGTTAGTTATCAATAACCATGTGCTTTCTAGTTTTTACGTCGCGAGAGTAGTTTGAATACGACACCCGCGCGACCGACACCCGATCCGCGACGCTTCAATGCACCTTGTTGAACTAGCCGTTATACTGGACCAGATATACATAAAATATATATAGATATAACAATTATATTTATATTATAATGAGGTAGAGTTTTTTTATCTGTATGTAATTAATCGATGACGAACATTGCTAAAGGTAAGACGGTTTAAAAAGGTACAGACTTGGCTTTGAATTTTCTCTTTAATTTCGCTTAACAAAAGACGTTTTTCAGAAGTTTTGCAACGTATTCTGTTCCGACCTTCTATTTATATTATTCAAAATTATTTCTAGGCTATAGGCTAGTATATATTGTGTATATACTAGCCTATAGCGTAGTTAAAAACGCTTCTAATCGATGACCAATGTGAATCGAGATACTAAAGAGGTTTATAACAAAGGTAGTTTTTTTATTTTATTCTATGAAGTGGTGAGACGAGCTGGACGCCCTCCTGATCGTAAAAGAAACGCCCAGCCCATAACCAATGCAGTGCTACCCAGAACTTTGCTCCGGGCAGGGGTGCACTACATTGATGCTCCCCACTTTGAATCATAAGACATAGTATTTAATATTATTATTATATTTACGTTAAAATAATAAAGAGTTACATATTAACTCAATACAGTTGCAATTTTGAAACCGGATCTATCATCTGAAGTGCAAGATATGAGAAATAATCAGAAAATTATCAATCGTTACGTCAGTGTGTTATCGCGACACTATTAATGCAAACCTCTCGAATAATACTATATCACCTTTGAAATGGAGTCATTCTATTTAATTTTGAGAATATAATCAAACTTTAATTGAGCTAATGTTTGAGCAACATAATGACGCATGCGCATTTAGTTCATTTAGCATACGTCCGTAGTGATGTTCAATCGTAATAAACTTTTTAATAGCGGAATGATGTTTTGTCAATATGTGATATATCGTTTATAATGTAATTGGTAAGATATTAAATATTAACAAGGTTTAGATAAGCTATTATTATTAATCTTATGACTCAAAGTGGGGAGCGTCGATGTAGTGCACCCCTGCCCGGAGCAAAGTCCCGGGTAGCACTACATTGGCTATGGGCTGGCGTTTCTCTTACCATCAGCGTCCAGCTCGTTTCACCACTTTATAGAAAAAAAAAGCTAGACGACGGTTAAGTTTCATTTCTTTTAAAGTGCGGTATCGATTTTCAGGCGATTTTTTATCAGATAGAGTTATTCAACAGGAAGGTTTATATGTGTATTAAATACGGGAAAGGACGCGAGGCGTAGCTTCAGTTATAAAATGGTATGTTTTTAATAACTATGAGTTATGTTGTAATATTCGTTCTGGAAAGGGTAAGGCATTTTGACCTCATTCAAGGCGAATGGCAAATATGCATCGTGGTTTCAATTGGTTTGGTCACGTATGTTTTGACGGTGTTCGACTGGTTTTTTTAATATAAAAGTCTCAAAGGCATGGATAACATATCCATACTAGTCCATATCCATACTAATATTATAAATGCGAAAGTAACTCTGTCTGTCTGTCTGTCTGTCTGTCTGTTACGCTTTCACGCCAAAACTACTGAACCGATTGTAATGAAATTTGGTACACAGATGGTCTAGAGCCTGAGAAAAAACATAGGCTACTTTTTAACTGGAAAAAAGGGGTTCAAAGTTGATATAAAATTCCACGCGGACGGAGTCGCGGGTAACAGCTAGTTATTATATATTTAAACAAACGTATTCTGTAGAGTTTTTGGTTTGGTTTCATCGTAAGCAACTAACGCTTCTTGACATGAAGTAAATTTATATAATTTCTTAGGAAAACATTAAAACAATCCTTTACCATTCGACCAATTTCAAATTCATACCAATCTAGAATGAATTTTTCAAACTAATTTTGACTTTTTTTTAAAGTTTGTAAGGTTTTCGACTTATCGATATTTGACTGTATTCAAATTGGCATCTTTAAAACTACGAAACTGATTTTCATACATTTTTTGTTATCAGATAGTAAAAATCGAAGCAAGGTATAATATGTAGATTGATGTAGTATTGATTACTGTTAAAGAATTTCTTTGTTCCCACTTTGTTTAAATATTAAACCTGACGAAGTATTCTGAGATTTGAGCAATTCGATCCTTGAATGTATTAATTACAATGCCTCTTAATATATTTTGCCAATTAAAGAATATTTATACTTATATATAATTAAATAACCTCGTCCCCCGTTTTACCCGCATATATGCATGTACATATACTTACCTCTTGTATCGCTTTTATCTGATAACAAACACTGCGTGAAAATCGGTTTAGTAATACCTTACCGTACTTACTAACTCCTTCGTAATATTAGTATAGAAAACTGACCATCTCTCGTTGACAAGAAAAATCTCAAAAAATCTTAATTTATATAAATTACGTGTCACATTGTTTTTCCGCGTTTGATTCCTAAACTACTGCACCGATTTTAAATGAAATTTGCACACCGTGTGCAGTTTGATTCAACTTAAAAGATAAGATCATCTCAATGAATTACATGCAAATATCCGAGCGAAATCGGGGCGGATCGCTAGTTAAATAGTATGTTAGTCGGCTAGTATGAAAATTGACCCACCGCTGACCTATGGTATCGTTATTACGCAACTTGGCAAGTTGGGGCTAATTGCCTCTCGGTTAGCGAACAATGGGATATGGGTCAATGATTATACTGTCACAGAGTAAATAGGCTGTACTACTATAGACTATAGAGTATAGATAAAGGGACAGTATAGGAAGTAGATGGATTAATTAAATTACACGATCGGTTTGATAGAACAAATTTGTAAGTGTTCTTACTTTTGTGCAAGTTACCATTTATTTAATTTTAAAGACCACCTACCAATTTTTCCAACAGTTTTTTTTTTGTAAAACCTATGTAATCTAAGTAATGCATATCCAAAACTTTAATATAATTAGCCTAGTTGAAGACATCGTATATCTATGTTTGTGTTACTCCTCGGCTATGTTTTGCGTTAAAGAGAAATAAAATCAAACATTCTCAGAAACTTAAAATAATATAAATGTAAAAAAGGATAAATAAATAAAATAAATGTATTATACACGGGTGCGTGTGTCTTATCAATTTTTGAATAATAAAGTAGGAGATAATACGTAACCCCAAACACATTGTCACAAGTAGTAAGACCAAGAGAAATATAAATGTACGTTAATGTGTATGCGATATACGTAACTGTAGTGCATGGTTAAAGTTAAGCAATTTCTGTCCGCTAATTGACTTTCAGCCGGCGAGAACAATGGGATATGGGTCAATGACCACACTGTCTCTGAACACAACACAGTGTTAGGTACAGAACTGTCGGTGATCCTCGTGTAAAATAGACTTCTTAAACCAGTTAACTAATCTAACATCAGTTAATAAAAAGGACCTTTTATAACACATACACCTTCTTGAATCAATGTATCTAATAAAAAATTCGCATAAAAATAGGTTGCGTATCTTTAAAAATTAAAGCACACATAGATATAGATTATAGACAGAAGAAAGCGACTTTGTTTTATACTAGGTAATTATTATTTGTCAACCAAACTATATAAAATTCATTATAAAAAGTAAATCGATAGTCTTGTCTTAATATCGGTCAAAGTCAAAGTCACAAGTATCTTTATTCAACTAGGCTACATATAGTAACACTTGAATCGTCATGGTATTACATAACATTAACCAATGGTTCGGAAGGCATTTCTACAGAGAAGAACCGGCAAGAAACTCTGAAGGTAATAGAAACGGTAATATCGTTATCCTTAACAAGCAAGCATTGTGTTTATAAGCGGTGAGTCAGTTACAAATCTCATCTGGGTGAAGGTAAACAAGATGTATGGGTTATAAAGCCTCGTTGTTTTGTGAGGTAACTAATTGATAGGTGTTTAATTAGTTTTCTTCAAGACCGTTCTATGTTTCTATTTTGGATATGTTAAGGTTTAGATGAACAAATCAATGCTATTCATTTCGAGGACTGCTAAAGAGTGGAACGCTCTTACGGCATACTTTTCTAGGGAGGGATATTGGATCTTTTTAGACCTATGTGAGCAGGTTGTGTAATCAGGTCTGTTTATAATTTATAAAAAAGAAAAATAAATAATAGTCAACTCTTAAATATCTTCCTATAAATTAATTTGTTTTCTGTTTTCGTCACAGTTTTTGTATTAGGCATTCCGGTCCTTTTTAATGGTTAGTTCAATATTTTCAATGTTTCTACTTCTGGGAATGTTACTATATTCAACCCCCGCCGCAAAAAGAGGGGTGTTATAAGTTTGACGTGTCTGTCTGTCTGTCGGGGGGTTTTAAAAATTTTTTAATCTAAGATTATTCACTAGGTTACTATTTAGTGACCCTCTTGTTCAGTTGCCCAGTGGCATAAAAAGACTAATTCACTATCAAAAGAATAGTTATAACATCCAATCGAATGGTCTGTCTAATTAAAAATAAAGAAAATAATAAATTAGGCCACAAAAGTAAGTAGAAAAAGCGAAATAAAACAGATTTCGTCTGGGTTGAACGCTAGATTACAGCTAATTGTGCCAACTGGTATCGCGGTCAACTCCACTATGAATAATTTGCACAGAAGCGAATATTATAACTCATTTGTAACTGAATCACTTTCTTTGATTAAAAGCAGATTGGTTCTCTTCAATAGAATCTGTTTAATAAACATGACTTTGAAATTTAGATGTAGGTTTTGCGTCAAGAAAGTGTCCTCTGTCTGTCCCTCTATATGCTTAAATATACAAAACTATGTAACCGATTTTCATGCGCTTTATTTACCAGATAATAATAATAATAATAATAAAGCCTTTTTATTTTTCCTCATCTCTTATGATTATGATACATTTAATAAATTGTTAGTGTAGTGTTAGTATACATAGTTCATTATAATCTAGTTATTAGTATTGTTAGTTCTTACTTCCGAGATAAGGATCCCTCTACGGGTAAAGGCCTCCTCCATCTACCAGATAGAGGAAGGTTATTGTGTATATATGCTTATATGCGGGTTAGAGCCGCAGGGCGCATAAGTAGTAAATAATAATTAATTAAACCATAAAAAAATTAAACTTGAGAATACATTTTATGAATAACTAATCTTATAGTCCTACATTTTATTGTACTTGGTTATAAGGAAGCTATTTTTAAATATTGATGCGCTGTAAATACAACGATTGTATGGAATGTATGACGATAATATTAAGTAGACTATGATTTGTGGTCATGCAATTTAGTGTCGACTTGCTAGATAAGATATCAACCAATTCAACGCGATGCAAGGACAGTGATAACGATCGCTTGTTTTAAACATTTATATATTATTACTGATTTTATAATAATAATATACTATTTATATAGTCATAGACCTGTAACGCATAGACTGATAATCTCGTAATAAATAATCACTTCGCTGCAAATGAAGCCAAAACTATATTTATGTAGGTGATAACAGTACGTTCTTACTTCTTATACTCGATGACACGCTTTTATATATGGAAAAATTTAAATCTCCGAATTTTGATCGTCTAAGTAGACACAATTCTCTAGGTTCATTTTGAGTGCTCATACTGCATGAATTTAGTTAGGTGTTACAGCAAAGCTCCAATGTATGGTTGATGGTCCCCTTTTCTCATCTTTTAGATAGGATAGAATGTATAGGCTGTTTCTTATTTCCCTAGTAATTTAACACACGGACAACTAACTGGATGTGTATTTTTATTCGCTCATATCTTCAAAAATATAAGGAAAACCACCAAAATACAAGCGTATAGAAATTTGGTTTATTTTTTTTTAATGCGTGTTTTTTGCTTATTATATTTGTGTCTGTGATATAGTTTTGAGAATATTTTGTCAAATCAAGATATAATAAAATATATTGAGTCCAATTTGGTTATTTGATGCGCAGAGACTGTTTTTCCCGTCTCGACGAAAGGAAATCTCATGAGAAATCTTAAACAGAAACCTTTGTACGTTATTAAAAATAATTATGTCTCATTTTCTTCATATTAATTATTTGCGATCAGCCATTATGGTGAATGAGTGAAATTCGGTATTTTAATTGACTCCGAAAAAGGATGACGTTTTCCGCTCAAGCGTTTTTGTGTTTATGATGTGACTAACATATTAAATAATATTCTTTCTTCTGAAGGTTTAAACTTGTAACATACAAAAGTGAATGGTAGGTGAAATGAATAGCGAAACAAAAGAGAATATGTTTTTGACCTATTACTGTTTTTTGTAACAAATCCGTTATATTAAGTTTTCGACAACATAGGACAGATTACTTGGTTTTACCAGTATTAAGTCTAAGGCAAAGTAGAGTCAATTCTATTTTTTTTATTTTTTGTAATTTCATTTCTAACATATATCTTCTAAGGCCGGGAACTCCTGGGCCGTTAAGTCAGTGTGTTGAATGTTGATGACTTTTCATCAGGTGTCTCGTCTCCTTATTAAAACACTAGCTGTTGCTTGCGACTTCGTCCCCGTCGGATCTATTTCAATTATTATGTTATAGTGAGTCAATCTTAGAAGATAGACATATACTGTCGCGGACTTTTTTTTAGATAATTTAAAGAGGAATAATTCTTTCATACATATTTTTTTTTGTATCTTGAACCGTTTTCGCAGCGCACGCAAAGGAAGCCCACAAAGATGAATAATTTCCCCCGTTTTTTCCATATTATCCATTATATCTTCGCTCCTATTAGTCGCAGCGTGATGTTATGTAGCCTAAAGCCTTCCTCGATAAATGGTCAATTCAATAAAAAAAGAATTTTTCAATTGATTGATTTTGAGATTAGCGCGTTCAAACAAACAAACAAACAAACTCTTCAGCTTTATATATTAGTATAGATATACAGTAGAGTTGTTTAACAAAGTTCAATTTCTGTTTACCTAAATTAAGTAAGCCATACATTTATACATTGTCATCGATTTCCTGAAATAAAATGTAATAATGTAAGTGTATAGTATACATATATTATCCATAGTAATTGTGTAAACGTTCCGGGTTCGCCGAACGCACCACACCGGAAATGTCCATATTGGAGGACTCGTGTCTTCCAAATACCTATTGTATTGGTTACCGGTATACATGATTTATATTTTATACATATTACGACATTCTATGTGAAGGAAAATCATGAAATTGCACATATATAAGATATAATGTTTTTCGTCTTATATACTTCTTTTCTTATACTTTTTTCCTTGCGATCATTAATTAAATTTATTTAAAATATTCTATATTTCATAGATTGAATTAATGAAATCGTTACAATGACTCTTCCGACCGACTTCAAAATTATAAAATAACTTGTAAACAATTTCTTTGTGTGTGTGTGTGTGTGTGTGTGTGTATGTGTGTGTGTGCGTGCGATATCTTTAAAGATGTATATATCTTTATAGATTTTGCAAATACCGGTGGCAAAGTCCTCTAAAGCCCCCTCGCTGTGAGTAGACCAATAGGGACACATTCACACTTGTGTTTGTTTACACTTCTTGTCCGTGTTTATGCAAATATAAGGTGACTGTAATATTGACTAACATAAAGATTTATAAACATATTACCTGCAAATATATTTTCTGCGAATTATATAAATTATACTAACGATGCAAAGTTGTTCGATTTTTATTTATGATAACTAAGTCACTTTCACTATTATAAATTATATTACACGAAGGTACATAACATTAAATAATTATTTTATATGTACATATTAATTAGTAAAATTATTGTAAATAAGTATATTTTGTAATAAAAACTATTAAATAAGAGTTAGTCGTCGTTTTCTCTATTCTTTACACAATTATTAAAATAAATTATTATTTAAATAGGAATTTGGTTCAATGAATGTATTAAATTTAAAACATCCTTGTTAGTAAGTTAGTTGTATCGTTTCAAATACAGTTATCTTTAGATTTAATATTTGGATAAAATTGATAGCTACATTATTATTAAAAAGTGCTATAAATACTTAAGTAAAAAGCTTAGTTAATTACGCTAGAGTTCAGTAGATCTCTCTACGTAAACGTAAATGAAATTGCCAGGTATTCGAAAGGAGATTTTTCCTCGCCAAAAAAAGAGCGTTATACATTCATCTAAAATCTAAATATATATAATTCAAAGGTGACCGACTAACATAGTGATCTATCAACGCACTGCGCAAACCACTGGACGGATCAGGCTGAAATTTGCCATGCAGGTAGATGTTATGACGTTGGCATCCGCTAAGAAAGGATTTTGATCAATTCTACCCTCAAGGGGATAAAATAGGGGATGAAAGTTTGTATGAAAATCCACGCGGGCGGAGTCGCGGGCAACAGCTAGTTATATTATAATCTCGCGAGTTTGTGTTTGTGTGTGTGCGAAGGAATCGATGAGTTTTAGTCGGTAGAGGCACTATTTTGTGCGAGTCCGACATAACCGCCTCCTTCTCTCCCGAGGAGGACGCGGACACCATAAGGCATGCCACTGTGAAATATTTAGCCGAATTTCATATTGATCAGTAAAAAGTATTTATACAGACAGGTATAGGTCGCGTCACGAATCTTTAGCGCTGAACGAAACCTGCGCAGAAGTCAAAAATAAGGTATCGAGGTAACGGCGCGGCGCGCGGGGCGCGTGATCGTCTGGTGCGCGAGCGTTGATTGGTTGTCCCAGTCGTGTTGTCTTTCTCGCACCAATACGTCAATTACGAGCGCGATTCTACCGAAGCGCAGCTATTCTCGTCCAGCGCTAAACATAAATGACGCGTACTACACAAAGCGGAAATGTACAGATTATAAGATTGCAAGATTGATATCTCAAGCTCCATAAAGGTATATGAAAGTTTTGTTCGTTAGCCCTGTGTCGGTTTGAGATTGGACTGTCTCGTGTCTTTTTGTGTTATGAGAAAATCGGAAACGATTGGTGCGTTTTTAATGTTATGCTGACACGAAATATAACATGACTATATGTGACAAGTTTTATGAGATGTAAGAGACAAATATGTTTTGGGAAACGTTTGTAGTATTTAATGTTTTTAAGATTTCAAAATATCTACGATTTTATTTCGAAAGTTGCATATTATTCTTTGTTACTATCAAAATAATTTGTTTAGATTTTACGTACGACGATGGCTTAACGTAGATTAAAAAAATATGCAAAAAGTAAGGTAACAATTATCTATAAGAACCATCGATGAGTTAGTAATTAGAATAATTGTATTGTTTGTTGCTCTCAATTCTATTAAATCATGTTTCTTTCGTCATAAGAAAATACATGAAAAATAATTGTATTACTTATAATGGGATAACATTTAAGTCACTTATAACTTTAAGGTTTTGCTTACGGAAAGCCCAAACTTTTTTTATTTATTCTAAATTTACTAATGTAAGGTTAAATTTTTCTAAATCCTTATAATAAGATCCGAATTTTATTTCATACAAGTATTTTATTAACTAATCTATTTGATTCTTGAAACAATACAATTATAGGCATCCAATGTATACAGATATCTAGATATAGAATAAGCTAGAACTTTCTATTTCAATGTAAGCCATAAATCGGCGGTTCCTGCGCCGGCGCAGAAAGTGTTTAATACGAACTGGTGCCATAAATCATAGCTGTTTTCCTTGTAAGTATCGTAGTATGAGTTGTTTGGACTTTAATTTAATAAGCAAGTTGTATAGGTAGTTACTAGTTAGTGTTAGATATTCTCGGATATGGAGTTGTTTATTTAATTTGCGTACATTCAACAACTTTAGATGTGGTATTTACTTAATTATATTAAATATTAATATATTTTATTGTTTTTTTAAATATTATTAAATAATACTACCTATTGCTAGTGAAAGTAAAGATGGGTCTTTTAAAAGTAAATACTTATTGAACGTAAAGATAACTCACCAATGGCCAAATACTCATATTCAAATCAAACATAAGCACGCCTTAACTCTAGTTTTTATTTATTTATTTATAATGAGCACCAACAACAACAATTTATGATTGAATCTTACAATTTCGCACCAATAATTTAACAATTGCCCACTAAATTATAGGTGCCCTAAAAACTCGAAACAGTCAATACACGTATCTGGAATTTGTTAGAAAATTAAACAGTAAAATAAAATCAATTTGTAAAATAAATAGTAATAACATTCTTATGATTAACTACTTATTTCAATGTCAATCAATTTTACTCTAGTAATTTTGACAGATTTGTATGACGAACTGTCAAATCGGTTTGAGTTGTACTTAAATTTAAAGTGTCTTGCAATGTTCCGAAAAAAATGTTTTTGACAAAAACGTATACAGAAATATTCTGACCAGTTTAATATAATACTACATATTTAAATATGTAGTATTATATAATTTTATAAAAATATATTTTATATTATATAAAAAGCTCTCGATGAATATTAATATTCTTCGAGAGCTTTTTATAAAAAAACAAAAAAGAAACAAATATAGACATGAATCAATTTTAATATAGATTAGGATATTGGTTTTCTTCAAAGTGACGTCAATACAAATCTTGGAATAAAGAATAAAATAGTTAAGGAAACATGAAAGTAAAACAATGAGAAACAAACGGAGATGCTCAAGGCGAGGTAAAGGATTAACAGAATAAATTTGTTTGTGTGAGATAATGTTGACTTTGAAGTGGAGCTGTTTGCAATGACTGCATGTTGGGGCCTGGTGAGGTCAGTGGCAGTATATATAGGACTAGCTGTTGCTCGCGACTTCGTCCCCGTCGGATCTATTTCTATTATTATATTATAGTGATTAAATCTTAGAAGATAGACATATACTGTCGCGGACTTATTTTAGATCATTTAAAGAGGAATAATTCTTTCATACATATTATTTTTGTATCTTGAACCGTTTTCGCAGCGCACGCAAAGGAAGCCCTCAAAGATGTATAATTTTCCCCGTTTTTTCCATATTTTCCATTATATCTTCGCTCCTATTAGTCTCAGCGTGATGTTATGTAGCCTAAAGCCTTCCTCGATAAATGGTCAATTCAATAAAAAAATAATTTTTCAATTCGAACCAGTAGATACTGAGATTAGCGCGTTCAAACAAACAAACAAACAAATTCTTCAGCTTTATATATTAGTATAGATTAGGAATGGTTGATGATATGTGTCTGGATACTGAATGTTATTTTTATATTTATTGGGAATAGAAATAGATACTATTTTAAGTGTAAGAAATCACTAATAGTGCCGCTTATTGTCAAAACACAATTTGCTGCATTTTTATTCATATTAAAACTAGATTTTAAGGTGTATTTCAGTATTGTACATAGTATATTTACAATAAAGAATTTTTATTATTATTTTAATGATAATACGAACAAGTCTACAGTGACGTCGATTTTGACTATATAAAGTACGTACAGTTTTTGAGCGACTTTCAATAAAAATAAAGCTGATTTCGACAACAATACGATGTTAGATGCGATTCTTCGTAAGAGAAGGTTACGAACCATAACTCTATAAGCGGTCTCAATTTTTTTGAGATCGACGACCAGTGCGATGGGGTAGAGCGGCTTAATATGGACAATTTACTGTGCCTATTATCAAAGTTGATATTTTAACTATTGTAGGTGTCGGAAAAGAGAAACCTTTTAAACTGATTTGAGCAATTAATAATATTAATCAATAACTCACAAATTTAACAAAAACAGATAATTTTAATTGGATAGTGTTAAGTATGTATTAGCAATACAGTAGTATACTAATAATACTTGGGTCTGAGTATTGCTATGTATTGTATGTACGTATTTACAAAAGAAAAGTATGTATATGTAATTTATTCCGTTATCTAGTTGCCATAACACAAGCTTAGGCTTAGCTTGGAACTGGATGGCGCTGTGTATAAATGTCCTGAAAATATTTATCCAAACTTCAAAATTCTCATAACATGCCTTGACAGAAACAAAACAGTTGTGAATAGATTAAGACGATAAACGGCGTCTCGCGACCGCAGCTCGCCGGAGCGTCGCGTCACGCGCCACCGACCCCTGGGAAACGTTTTTGTGACCACCTCGACCATCCAAGCTCACAAACATGAACTTCACGTGGTTAGCATGCTCTAGACTAGACTAGAATGAAGAACTATGCCGGAGTACTGAAACGCTATTTGGACTTCTATTTGAACATACTCTATTCAAATTAGATTGGAGCCTGGATAAGAATATACAAATTAGATACGAGATGTTTGAATATTTACAATGGATATGTAACAATGTATATACGAATTAGATAGAGATGTACTATCTCAAATCAATCCAATTTGACAGTTCGGTAAACAAATCTTTCAAAATTACTAGAATTGATGCGTGAGAAATGACCGATATAGTGGTATTGTTTGAGTACGTTAGGTAGCTTAATGTTGGGGTATGAGAATTCGAAAAGACAATATTTAGTGGATAACGGATGCAAAATACCTATGCGTGTAAATGTAATAGATCAACGTTCGTTGATCGTTTAACTGTTATCGTAATAATATAAATAACAGGTAGAGTCAATGTTGATAGCAGAGAGTGATATATAATTATAACGAATGCTTATAAATAATCGCAAAAACGAAATGAAGAGTTACACACCACACCGAATATTTGCTTCATGAGAATAATTTCATTCGGCCAGTGACTACAGGTCCAACTTCCAATTGAAGTGATTTTTTTACGCGATGATTCGATAATTCGTCGCGCCTCAAAGGTTTCGCTTCCCAAGCCTCGCTCCAGTGTTTTTCGTTTTGTGAGAAGTCTACGTTCAACTTTCCAAAACAACTTTTTGTTTCGTTTCGACGCTGCATTACCGGATTGCTTTGCTCGCTGAATTGCAAATACAACTGCAGCCGTTCACAGACTTCGATTTAAAGTGTAATAAGATTTACGTTAGTTTAAGTACTAGAAAAACCTACGTTCTTAACCATTAAAATTGACCTTGCGCGCTCGCCGATAATCGCATTCGCGCCTTGACCTTGGCAACAGCAGAATTAAATATGTCGTATGTAAAATTGGCTTAGTCACGGCGGTGTGAAATTCGGGATCAATGGCCATAAATCGTCTTCTGATTCCGTAAAATAGGAAGTGCGGCTTATTTATAGAAGTTGGTCGCACGCGTCCGCCGCTTGCGCAGCGCGGTAGGATCGGCGGGAGTCGCCAGCCCCTCAGGCCTCAGTACTCGCCGAGACTCCGCACCAGACGGTACTACGCGTACGTGTGAAGCAACAATACGAAGGTGTCAGTGATTCCGATATCGTTCCGCCAATCGCGGCCGGCTGCTCCAGCGATAAACTATCAGTCCGCCGCCGATTTGTGTGTGAAATTAGTCGATTCTATCGAAAGTGATTTGTATTAACTAAATTAAACCCGCGTGTGAGTGTGTGCAAAATGAGGCCGAAGGAGGAGGTGGATACTAAGATCCAAACTGGCGCGTTCATCCTGTCCGAGAAGATAGATGACACCAAGTCCAAGAAAAGTGAAAAAGAAATGAAGAAGGAAATGAAGAGATTAGAAAAGGAGAAACAGGAGAGAGAGAAGAGGGAGAAGAAGGCGAGGGAGAAGGAAAAGGAACGCGAGAAGCAGGCTAAGAAAGGTCAGCTTAGTTTTTATACGAAATATGCGTGTCGCTACAGTGATGTCATCTTGCTCAATTATAGAGGTTACTAGAGTCAAGCCCGTATGTCGGATACGAGGCAATAAAATTTTGTCACCATTACGAGTGGCACAGTCCAAACCCGCTATCGAGGTCATTAATGGTTACATCATTAACGGCCTTGACGACGGCTAATTTATCAAATATTTCTCTTTAATACCGGTACTTATTGACATTGGCCTTATCGCCGTTTTGCGGAGCTGATTATTTAAATGCAGAGATAACAAATAAATGAAATCATTCTCTATATTGAGAGTCGGGCGCAATTTTCTGTTGCCAAAAAAACTGGTTTTACAAACAATTCTTAATGACCGATTCAGTCGATCTCATGGCTCGTTTCGGAATCAAGTTGGGTAGCAACTTGTGTTTGCTTTTAAATTATAATTTAGGTTTTTTTCGTGTATACGTGACTCGATAAGCGAAGCGTCTGAGACAGCGCGTCGTTTACAAATTTTTAAGTGTCAGCTCTGTTTGATGTTTGACATTTTTGTGCTAGAGGGTTCGGAGAAGCGGTCGGTTTCGTTCCAGAAAATAAATTGATTCCTATTATTTGTGAAATGAAGCTAAAGTAGAGCGCGAAACTCATCAAGCCTGACCCCGCTGTATGAAATTATGTTTGAAATTCAATTTGAATTCTTGTTGTTTCTGCATCATAGTTTCTGATGCTAATTAAGGTTTTATGAGCTTGCGTTTTTTCCTTTTACGCCAGATCATGGTCAAATACAGCAACTTAATTGGTTTTCGCTGTTCTAATAGTGCTATATTAGTCATAGTTATTCATTTTATTTTAATATTCTGTTAGTTAATTTGTAGAGTATTTTGCAATAGCGATTGTGTAAACATTATACTCGTTTAATTGAAATGCGGAGTCATAGAGCTAATCGCGGTCGATTTCAGCCCCTAAGGATTAATGTTAAGTTGTGGAATAATCATCGAAGCACGTATTGTATTGAAACTGCTATTGTTTGTTATGTAATTATTTAATATTAGTCGTTTAGTAGTGTGCTGTGAGGTGTAAAACTAAAACTATGAAAGTTACTCCACGGTTTTTGCATAAACTTTAATCTGAAATACTTTGTAACACGAATTACCACATCCAAATTTCGCTTTGTAACGAAAACAGTACGGGTTGGTAATATAATAATAATAATAATTTAGGAGTCTAAAATTAAAGTACTTATAGTGTTGTTGAGCATAATGGTTTCCAAGAGATGTAATTATTCATAAAATCGGATACGGTTGCAAGTTTGGCAGGCGTCGTTTAATAATTATCGTCCGGGCCGACTCGGGCGCATACAATTGAATTTATTATTGCCTAGACTGCTTTGCAAACTTTGATGGTGAAATATATTATGTATTTACTCGGAAATTTTAAGTAGTCTGTCGAGGTTTCAAGCAATTTTAGGGTTCTTCTGATTCAGATTTTTTTTGGATGTATGACTTGAAAATCATATGGATTTCTTTAGATAAAAAAAAACTATATATAAAATATGACTAAAAACATTATTCATAAGCAGTAAGTTTCTTAAGCAATGATCTAATTAGCTTTAAGAAACGCGTGTTTCTCGTAGCCTTCGGATTACCGATACATCAATAATCTCAGACCTAGTTCTTAGTTTGTCTCAAACTCTAGATAATATTACAAAATAAGTATTAATAAATTATAATAATAATAATGTAAATAAATATACAAGTGTCCGATCCGGAAACCTTTTTCTATATACCGATAATAGGTCCTTATTTTGTTATCTTTTTGAAAAACTAACATAATTATTTAAAAAACAAAAGGTAAAAATTGCAACTTACATAGCAACACCGTCTCGCGTTCTCGTGCCCTGTTAGCTATAGGGTCTATAGGGTCTACGAACCGTACGTGGGTTACCATCGCGGCTTTTGTGAATTTCCTTAAATTTGTGTAAAGTTTTCACTAGAATCTTTAAAATATTGTAATTGTATTAATAAACAGTGCAATACTGTAATTTTTAGATATAGATTTTATTTTATTTTTTCTAAAAGGTTTTTGGATACAGAGACCTTCGGGATCGGACAAGTGTATTGTAACACACTGTATAATCTACAATCATAGTATGTAGTAGAAGCTAGTGTGTACAATGGTATTGAAAGAGAGTTTCTCTTTCAATAGCTGATTATTATTTATGTATGGGGTATATCGCGCGTGACCGTATACACATACATACATACACATATACGGATGGAATGGTTACGGGATTTGCTCATTTACATATTGGAGTCTAGATAGTCACGATTGAGGATAGCATAGCTAAGTTTGTGGGTATATGCATAAAGTATATATTTCTTAAAATCGTTACTAAGCAGTTGCACTTCGCTACTGCCTAAATCTGCTATAATTGTACGGGTTTTCATTTTAGTGGTTGCCAGAAGAAATTACGTATGATTTATATTTTTTAATAAAATAGAAATGATCGCTTTTAGTAAAAAAAGAATCAAGAATCAATTCAATTGAATTGTTTTTACACCAAATTTAAACATACAATCAGAGTATCGGAAGTAAAACTGAATTAGTCAAGGCTCAAGACTCAAGATATACTGAAGATGTTTTATTATATCTTCAGTGGTATAAACTAATCGTATTAAACTTGACTTGTAATTGAAGAGTTATTATGTAGATTTCTTCTGCGTATTGTGTAGTTCTCAGTACTGTTATTGTTTAGACGCGCGTGTATTTTTAACCGTTCCCATCGGTTCTAGGTTAAAGCGTATCAGTCTTAGATGATAAATTGGATAAAGTAGGTACAGTCTGCTTTGCAAACTATGACACATGTAAGATATATGCTGGACAAATGTTTAGTGTTGAGGAATTATAGAAAATATATTATAAAGAAGTTTTACACGTGTGTGTGTGCGTATGCGATGTTGATACACGGTTTTTTATCTAGTGTGAGTGTCTGTCGCTTATTTGTGTGTTTCCTAAAAGTATTACGTGGATAATTAGATATTTAGTTTTTTTAAACATTCGTATGAAAGTCATAAAAGCTTCTTGATCTTTAAGTCTTTGTTTTTCAAGCAAAGGTTTATCTCTCATCTTGAGGCTGAGTCGCACTCAAACCTACCATATCATCAAAGGACTCTTCATACCTTCATAACTAATACCTTGTAGTAGGAGTTGCCTGCAGTTTTTGCCTACAATGCAGCATATAACGTGGTGTTTTGTGAAGTGAGGTTTAAAGTTGACTACGTTTATTGTTTTTAACATAATATTATTTAATAAATTTATATTTCGTAATACGTATTTCACTCTCTCTCTCTCTAAGTGTTACAGCTGTTAACCGCTATGCAGCGGGGTTTTAATAAACTTTTATGCCTGGCGTCAACAAATATTTCGTCCTTACATTTTGTATCCTCTAGGGCACCACACGCCATACGCAAAAGATTTATATGGTGCCTGTGCGGCATCATCCGCACTGTTAAAATGTCATTTGTGCATTTCCTAAAATAATATTCAGTAGGTATAGAAACGAGTTTGTATATAGGTAGTAGGTATTTTGCGAAGGTCAACGTAATTGCTGTTATTAATTACGCGAACCGATAACCATATAAAATGGTTGTTTCAAAATTAACGATAGTTATGCAAATTCAGCGTGAATGTTTCCTGTTTTGAGTTTTATCGTCGAAAGTGAAACGACTGTTTTGGGGTAATTTTAATTGATTACTTTGTTACACGAATTAGTCAATTATAATTGTTTATGATTATAAATATGTTTATTAACGAATATATTCTATAGTTTAATAGTGAAAATCTAAGACAAGAGGAAAAATACAAGATCAATGCAGTACTGATGATGGCATAATGTTAATCATCCTTTTGGGGTTTTTATAAAGTCTATGACACTCGGCAATAATGTGACTTTTTATTAATTTTTAATATTGGTTTTGTAGATCCCGAGATTACCCCTTACAATTTAACAAACACACAAACTTTACTTCTTTATAATATTAGTATAGATGTATAGTTTGATTTTAATGTACGTATTTTGCTATTTTATACAGAAGATCGATAAAATGATTTCCTCTTGAAGTTCATCCAAATTAAAGTATCTAAACTGTTCAATTAAAATACCAACGTCTCATAATCGTGTATAGCGGTCTTCCTGTGTAATGTATACTTAGTATCAATTTAAACGTGTAATTAGCGAGTGTAAGATAACGAAAGACGAGCATTTGAGATGGCGATATGAATGCTTTGTATCTTGAATACTATACTTAGATTAGATCCCATATTAAGGTTAGCCAAATGTACATTATGTATATCCATGTTGAAAAATTGTTTATTAATGTTTGTATATATATTGCTATACAGATCATATAGCATGTATATGTGTACTTGTAAGATTTTCGTAATTTAAGATAAAGTAGTACCTACCATTAAATATAAATTTAGAAATGGTTCAGGATTATAGATTTACATAAACAAAAAATAAAAACAGAACCATCTTCGAATTTCAATAAATATTCTTAAAAAATAAGAATTGTAATCATTTCATAGCTTGCGTAGAGTAGCTAGCAACACATTATATTCGTATTTATATTATAGAAGATAACGTTTAAGGTGCATTTTATTTACGTAATATTTTATCGAAGCAGTGCAATCTTTGGTTGTTTATAAAAAATGTTTGATATTTTAGTGCCTACTGTATGAACTGTTGGTTGTTTTGTTAGATCATATAATTTGTATAGCTTATATCAGTGTCGGATTTCATATTGACAACGACGTTAGTCTTAGATTAGTGCTACTGGTATATAACTATTCATAATTCTATTTTTATTAGTTATTAGTCCATTATTTAAATGACGATATAGTCTGGAATAAAGGCCACTTTTCCGACTAATGTTTGTCTAATTCGAAGTCGATTTTCCTCACAATTGTAAAGAGAGGTATCGGGAAACAGAGAGTGACGATACGTTTTTATTTATAACGTACGTTTCACCCACGTTATGTCATACAACTCATACGGCATCGCGTGAGATGGCAGCGCCGAACCGAACTGTGAGTCACGGAGAGATGAAAGTGTTTTCGATCGATGTTTGAACGAACGATCAAGAAAAGTTATTGAATAGATGGACGCTTGGAGTAGACTGTAAGAGTTCATTAGACGTTTTTATTTATATGTCTAATGTTATACTGAGATTGGCCGTGGTATTGGCAGCACGTGTTGCTGATTGCTACAACCAAATATCCACCCTCAAATTTATTTTATCTACATACAATGAGTAATTGGCAAAATTGTCGTAACGCAGCACTGCCTATCAAAGAAGAAGAAAGATGCAGATGTTTATTTTTTAAGTTTCTACCTATCTTATTTAAAAAAGGATTTGTTGCGATTTAATCGTTAGTAATAAACTCCATGACATGCAATCATAATGTAGCCTCTCGTTTCAAGAATTTTTCAGCCGTTCAAATTTACAAAATTTACTTTGTTATTTAATACTGTTGCCCTCGAGTCCGTCCGCGTGGACTTTCTTATAAATAAATTATGTCCTTCCCCAGGCTTTAGACTATCATTGTATCAAATTTCGTTACAATCGGTTCAGTAGTTTTAGCGTGATGGAAAGACAGACAGAGTTACTTTCGCATTTATAATATTAGTATGAATTAGAGGAGAGCATCGAATATAACTCCTAACATTATAACTAATGATGCAAGTATTTGCCATCATATTACGAAATGATCACATAACTGTCCACTTTTTGCCCCAGCACAGTTAGGAGTAACACTTGTCGTATCATTAATCATTGGGGATGGTGTAACCGTTCAAAGTACTGCTACTTATAACTGACTGCATGTAACGAAGAATTTATGTATATTTGCATTTCAATATCGTCGAAGAGAAATTGCGAACAGGATAAATTAATTTAGAAATTATGTCCGATTTTTAAGGCCTTATGTACAGAGGTATAAGGTCTGTTAAGTATAAAAAATATGTTGTAATAAAAAGGCAGGTTTATAAGAAAAGTAGACTATATGTTCGAGCCCTTACCTTGCTATCAAAAAACGAATATACGACTAAGGATTCCTTAAGAACAGCTTATTACAAGTCCTATGACGGCTCATACGGTAGATCAAAATATAGTATAAAGCATGTTTTTGCTCCCTACTAAATGCTACAGAAATATTTGCTCAATTCCCGTGATTCACCAAAACATTCCAAATCTAAAATCGTGTGTAAAGTTCATTGGTATATGCACGATTTAGGCGCCGGCGGAACTTCTATTTAGCGTCTGTTCCGAGAATAGAAATGATTGTGGAATTTCGAGTTGGTGGTTTTTAACCCTCAACCCGAGTTGGAGTGTTGTACGACGCACGTGTCGGTTTGTGGCACGTGGCTAAACAGCTGATGTAGTAGCGTTTTTTGAGCGGTTTTTTAATCGCGTTTTTTATCTTGGTTCTTAGAACTTAATTAATATAAGCTACGGAGTTTGGTAGTTTTAACAGGATCTGATTTGTGTAGTGGCGGTTTTTTGCAATCAAGTCTCGTGGGCAAAGATGACTCTTACGTTCAGATAGTTGATAAAGTTGGTCTTTTTTTGAAATTGATTATCTCGTTTAAATTGATTTAGAAAGGTTCGGTTATCACGTTTTTTTTGGAGATGTTTAAAAAAATTTGCTTGCTTTAGGGATTGTTTGAACAGTGGTTTTTTCTTTATATTCTTTGTTTAAAAATTCTTATTGTATTTGTTTTTAGAAATATGTACCTACTACTGCACAAATTGAAATTATTTTTTTATTTCATTGCTCGATGAGCAAACATAAAAACCGTGTATTGCATTGGCGTTTACATATTTATATGATGTCAAGGAATGTAGTCTTAGTTCATATATAGTAGTAATACGTATATACATATATATTGAAACATACAATTCGTTACCACATCGTTAAACGCGATTAACATTGACATAATTATGAAGGTTAACGGAAACGTTTTTTTAATTTTCACTTTCATAAAGTTGATTTATTTGATGGCCTGTTAGTGTTTATTAAAGCTGTGTGATGTTATTTATAGGTTCAGCTATTTTTGTTATTAGGAGGGCGATATAATTAGACCGGGGTTTGACCCAACTATTTTTGGTAGGGAAGGGATATCCTGTAGGTTGTTTTTGTCTCTCTCTATACATCTATAGATGGCGTTAGTGTGAAAGAGATGGTATTGGTTTATCGTGTTTAAATTTTTGAAAAACTAGGGTTTGTTGGAATAACGTACGGTGACCAACTGTTCTTCATATACGAGTATAGATGTAGTATTATAGTTAGGAAATCTATTGTTACAATTTGAAGGTGTTTTTAAGTATTTAACTTTTTAGGAAACTTTATTGACCATCAATCTTGCCTTCGTATTTAGGTATTTTGTTTTAATCCAAAAAAAACATCAAATAAACCGGTTACAATGTGACATTTCAATATTGTGTAGGTATAGAGAAAAAAGCATAGGAATAATTTAAGAATTTAGTCTAAAAATATATTCAGCTACGAGAAAAGATACTACATATATAATCAAAAATTTGCATATAACAACATGAGAAACCTGTTCCATTTTTGAAGTCGGTTGAAAATACATATTTCATATGAGACATTTTCATTCAGATACACAGGTACGGGAACACATAGTCAACAAGATAGATACGTATTATAGGAATGTGTGATAATATTGATAAAGTATCGACATTGAGTTGTCATTCATCGATTACAAAAGGATTGAGAAATCGCCCCTCTCGCTCTTTACAATGATAACACGTGAGAGGAACGATTGTCAAACAATAAAATATTTACTTTAAAGCGATCTCGCTTCACGCGAATATAAGTCTTAATTCGTTGTAATTAGGTTCATATTTAATTATTGGTGTTGATGATATTGCAAAATACACCTGCTTTTAACTTTGTATGGTTGTAATTGCAACATATTAAAATATGTATGTGCTAAATACGAATGTAGTCCTAAGAGTTTGTGTTTTTTTGTTTATTTTAAATAATCTTGTATAAAGTGGATTTTAACTCAATATAAAGTGTTATTAAGTTTTTATACAAAGTCGTTATCTATATCTATATCTATATCTTTATCTATATTTCTATACTATATATTTTAAATAAAGAAGTAAAGATTGTGTTTGTTAAATTGTTAGGGGTAATCTCGGGATCTACTGAACCGATTTCAAAAATTCTTTTACCGATAGAAAGCCACATTATTGCTGAGTAGGCTATATAAAAAAAGGATTGTAAGCATTATGCCCAACGAAGTGGGCACGGCTTCGCTAGTTATTTATAAACAAATTATTAAACTACACACGTATTTAGCGATTTAATAAAGAACAAATAGTCTCGCCCATACTGAAAATTACCAGTAGATTTTAAAAATATATTTGTATTTTTCTTACAAGGAAGCGTTCAACTTGACTTTTTGATTATATTAACATTTAATATGACATCAACAGCAGGTTTTAAACAGTTTTTAAAGTTTATCAAAAGTGACCATCTTTGTATGTTTGTACATACAACGGTCACCTTGAATATCTCGTTATCAATGACATCACTGCCATATAATTTCGGCCGTAAAGTTTATTAAACAGACTGCTATGTTAAATGGCTTTGTACGGTTGGTATTTTAAATTTTTTTAGTCAAAAGTTGTAAGAATAAGTGAAAAGTGAAAGGACTCTTGTCTACGGATTGATTAGTGTATCTTTATAAGGACTAAAGAATAGCTATTTAGGGGACATGTAATCTATTCTATATCTATACATATAATAAAAACGTAACGAGTCGCTGTCTGTACATGTAAGATGTATGAGAAAAAATATTATAGGAGATCTTTATTAACGCAATAGAACCCAAAACAATGATTTTTGGAATTTTTGTCTGTTTGTCTGTTTGTTTGTGCACGCTAATCTCAGAAACGGCTTATCCTACCTAGATGGGGTTTTCAATTATATATTGTGGTAAGCTTCACTTAACATTTAGTGTTTAATTTATGTCAATCGGTTGATAAATACAAACGTTATGACAATTTAAAGAATCACGTTGAACTTGCTGAACGTTTGTTGGCGCGGGTTAGGCATTTACAAAAATGCGGCCCAAAGTCACTTTTCTACGCGGGTGAAGTCGCGGGCACAGCTAGTTGGAATTATGTCTGTACTATGTGTATTAGTTATTATGTAGTGTCGTCATGATTTTCGTTTATGGACGGCGATAACTACTTTAGTGGATTCCAAGCTCTATTGTAAAAAGGCAATTCTTATTTTCTACTTAAAAGAATATTTTTTAATATAGCACTACTTATATCGAACTATTAGGGTTACTAGTTATATAAAAATTATATTGAATATTGTACTCAAACTCCTAAGTAAATTCCTAATTGTCTTATTGAGAGTTTCCTTAAAGGAGGATATGTTATGTACGTGCAAATATAAATGTATTTTTCTTCGCATTCGTAAAATTTACATGTCATAAAAAGTTCAGTTTTGCCTTGTAAATATGACCTCAGATTTACATAGGTACATTCGAAGGTACAGAAAAACTTGTTTTTGCAACTACAGAGAATTTATTATGTGTGCGATTTTTTATTTATTTCATTCGATGTTTTTATGTATATAGTGTATAATGTTCGTGTTCATTAGTATGTTGAGTTGAACAAGACTAAATTAAAAATTAAATAAACCCATGACAATAATTCTCATCTTGTTGTGACGGCCATCTTGAATTTGTAATTAATTTTATGCCTTAATGTACGAGTAACTTATTCTAAGTATTAGTAATAGTACATTATCATTGAATGCCTATGTGGTGTTAACTGTAAATAAAAAAGGCGAATTGGTGTTTCACCACAGACCCAATTAACTTTTCTCAAAAATAATTAATTATCAGCTTATCTGTTCAAGCTATGACGTCAAAGACAGACATATACAGACACTTCAAACTTAAAACATCCCCTTGTTTTTGCGATGAGGGCTAAAAACCTGTGATGAATGAACTTGTAAATTAGTTTTCTCTATAGCTGTTGACAGCTACGGTTACAATTTGTTCCGATGACTTGGCAAACCTGTCGAGAGATATTCTACTGAGAAAAGACATCTGAAATGAACTTTTGACATTAATTTGAATAATATTTAATCTAGATGTACCGTAGGATTATTATTATGTTCAAATGGTCTTGACACGATTAAGATTTGTGAGAAAATGAACGAAACTTCATGCGTTTCGCCTGAGTATATCTGAACATTAAATAGCTAAATAATAATACTTATATACAATTATATATAATACAACATATAAAAATAATTTTCAAAACCGGTCCACTAGTTAGAGTATAGTAGGTGCATCCAAATAAATACATACATTTACTATGGATGATTATTTAATATTTACCAAGTGTTGTCTTAAGGAAGGTTTGAAGTGACGTCATATTTTACCTTGCTTGTCTTCAAGAGAATCTGTTTCGTGTTTAAATTGTGTAGGTTTTAAGTAACATCTTAAATGGTAATAGGGAAATCGTTTTCGGTGGTAATACAGGAAATTTGTTTAAAATTGTATTTTGTTTCGTAATAGGCTAGTAGTTTGTTATTTTTCTTTTTATTGGAATAAGGATTGTACGATTTGAGAAACATCCTTTATAAAAATAATAAGTATTTAATATTGGACTTTACTTAAGAACATTACTATAACAGTGTAAGAATGCAATTAGATGTTATAACTAAAATCCAGTTTTTAATGTATCCTTTTTTGTTATGATAGTATTTTTTCTTGGTTAAATGTCAGTGCTTCGTTACCACAATTTTGCCAATGTCTAGTTATATAAAGATAAAATGAGTTTCAGGGTCAATATTTCATCGTGGCAATCGGCAACATGTGCTTCCAATACTACAGCCAAATATCGACCCCATGATAGTATTTTAAGTTGTCCAAAGTGTAAATGTCAATGACTCATAAGGTGCAATAACTTTGTTATGAAACCAGTAGTAGGTAGCGAATGTCATTGGTGGTTATGCAAATTTGGTTCACAAACCCATGAGTAGGTATCGTATGCGATAATAAGAATTGGTAATTTATGTAAATAAATGCTGACGAATAAATACTTTTATTGAATTACGTCAGTCGAAGGTGAAGATGGTTTCTCATTGAATTGAGGTGGAAATAATTATAAATAATAATATTACTTCACGACACTTATTTTAATACAGCGCTATCTAGTCTGAAAATGGTCGGCCCCGGTTTAAAATGGATAACTGGCAACCCTTCGTGTAAATGTTTTATTATAGTATGGCTTATTATACTCGTATTTAAACAAAAAATAATTGAAACCATATAGAAGATCTTTAGACCTCGGCGTTCATGGGCGGCGATGACCACTTTCCTTCAGGTGGCTCGCCTGCGCCGTTGCCCCCTATGTTATAAATGAAATGAATGAAATGATTTTATGTCTGAGTAAATTTGAAACAAATACCTTCAGAAAGTCTACATGGTGCCTACCATCGGTTCGGGAACAAACCTGGCAAGACGAACCGGCGTAAGAAACTCGCACGGCCCACGGGTCCCACACTTTTTACCAAAAAAGGGTGAAATAGTATAACTAACATAGACATATTCCCAACTTCATGACATAAATAGAAAATAATTAAATAAAATTAATATTAACGTAAAGTTGAAATTCAATTAAGTGGTTGTAATATATGTCAAGTGCATCAGATAAAGCGTTTTATTTATGTCTAAGACGGTCGTATTTATCAGTGGCAGATAGCTGGTTAATTGATTGATTTATCGTTCGTTTGTTTATAAATATCGGTCGGGATTGTGGTTGCTTGGTTAGCGTTTAAAGGTTTGTGTTAGGCATTTATTATCTTTTTATGTCATCGTGGGTAAAGCGTGGTAAAGCTATACGCGTTGCTAACCTTTTAATGTAGGGTTAGGAAAAGGAGGTCTGTGAACATAGGGGATACGATAGGTAGGTATGATAAAGGAGTTTGGGTAGGAAAAATGGGCCTTCCCTGCTCCCTTACCTAACAATCCTATTGTACCTGACATTGCTGTTCTACTACTACTCTACTCTCGGTATACATTTTGTTATACATATAAAGCTAGGCTCGTTGGCTATTCAGGTTTATATTATAGCTGTTAAATAATTATCATATCTTTAAGAAAGTGAATTTATTGCAAACGACAATATTGATAAAGTAGGACTTAAAAGAAAAAGGAAAAAAAATTGTGCGATTTATTTGATGTTATAAATTAATAGGCTATACAAAATGCATGAACGTAAGCAGCTAGCGATGATATAATGCGATACGTTTGCGTGTAACAAGTAGAGTGATCGTCAGTAATGAGGATGCGTCGCGAACCACTTGGCGGATGCTGCAACTCGACTATCGGTACAATGAAACAGTCGTAGGAATAACTGGCTATTTTAATAGTATATTCATGATAAATATATTAAATCCGGGAATTAATTATGATGAGAAAAGTTGGATCATCATACGGCGCGATAGACATTACCACTAAAGGTCTCATCAAATTAAAAAATAACATGTAATGCGTATATAGTAAGCAATACTGAATCTACGATTGTAGTTAGAATTTCTACTAAGCCATATGCTTCTAAAACTTTAACATTTAAATAATGTCCAGGTCTTTATTAAAAAAATGCAAGTAAAAACAGTTAGGCATTATTGCATAACATTAGTTTTTATCAACACTAAATATATCTCTCACAATTCACAGTCCAAATTGTACATTCGCAAATGATACATACATGTAGCTATGTATAATTTTAAAAATGACTTTCAAATTACACTAGTTGTATGTAATTTGATCATGCAACGGCCTCGCTCGGTTCGCGAATCAAGTGTGCAATTACGATTTGGCAATTGGCATTTGGTGTAGCCTTGGTTTAATAGACGAGAGACCTTGCGACAAAGGAAGCATCGTTCCCTAGCTCCTAGACGCGAACAAGCGTTTTATTGAATATCCCGTTGTCTACATCTGGTTGGTCCGGATGATATATAGTATAGTCATGTAAGTTTATTAAGGTTGGTAAATAGTTTTGTGATCGGCAGTTCTTGATACAGTATTTATACGATATCTATCTACGTGTCGTAATCGTGATATTTTTCCTAAATATGTAATTATTTTTGGCTGTAAAAATATTTACATGACACTCATCATGTCCTTGTGCTTTTAATATTGTACTGGTTATTTTATAGTGAATCTTTTAAATTTTAGTTTGAGTTATTTCTGTCAATATAACAAACGATGTATATTTTTTAAACTTCGAATATTCTAAAATTCCAAGTTCTATTAAAAGAACTAGACTGGTACGCCTTAAATAGGACCAATTATTTTACCTACTTTCATATGCCTAACAGAAAGCCTATCACCTATCAGGACTTTTAGTTCTATAGTGAATATTAAAAGAGACACAGTCAAAATGCCTCCACTGGTACAGTCTGGTGCCAGTGGAATGTACGAATGTTTATATTTACTCACCTCCTGGAATGTCTGCCGCCCGTCCGTCGGCGGCGCGTCTGGAAACCGACCTAAGGTTCATAATCTACTGCATATCTCGACGCTATCATTAATAGCGACTCACTCTTGTTGGACGCTATAGGTCGCGTCATTTATGTTTAGCGCTGGACGAGAATAGCTGCGCATCGGTAGAATCGCGCTCATTATTGACGTATTGGTGCGAGAAAGAGAACACGACTGGGACAACCAATCAACGCTCGCGCACCCGAAGATCACGCATTGAGAATTTTTTTGATTTATTTATCTTAAGATCGTCGGGCTTTTAGTATTAGAATAATGTTTTGACTACACTTTGTCTTCAGTGGAATACGCCCTAAGGTTGCTAATAATCGGAATGCTGCTATCATGATTTTATAATTAATCGTGTCTCGGCTTGCTTCCATAACGTTTAAATATTTAATATGAGTCTCCTTTTTTTAGACGACGTATATTTTCTTTGTATACTTACAAATTTGTTATACATAAAGAGTTCAGGGCTCAAATATGTCTGCTAGCAAGGAAGTATTCGTATTAGTGTGGGTGGAATTCATTCATAGCTCCAAATATAAACGAATTTGTTTATAGCTGTAAATTGTTAAAGTAACAGCACAGGCGGACGAATTTACAAACACCAGTCATAGCTCTCCAGCGGCTTCGATAAACTTGAAGTTATACGGTGTATTGTTTGACATATTGAACTATAGTGAAATATAACATTAACCAAATGTGCGAACTAAAGCTTACTATAAACGTATTGTTGAAGACCTTGAAGGCAAAATAGTTTCAGCAATATCATCAATTCTTACTTTAGTATGAAAATGATAAACACATGAGATAAAACTTAAAGTATGTCTGTGCAGTTTTGTCTACACTCATTTTAATCAAATTTGGTACAGAAATTGTCAAGACTTTAAAGGTTAGTAATGAACATGGACTTGTTGTCTTTAGCGATATACTTCTGCGCAAATGAAGGCCTAAACACTGGAAGTATTCATAAATGTAATTTTTTTATCGATACGTGACTATTAGTCGATCCCATATTGGGTAGTCAATTTCCAAATCGAATGGTCAATCGAACCTATAATCTAAAATCTAACAGATACAATTCCCTTATCACGTAATGTGATTATGTTCAATGGATTACATCAGTGAAGTGCTTAAAGGACACGAATTGGGGCGCGTGTCGTAATTAGTGACGCAAGTGGAGCGAAATAATTTCCGGAGGCGAGTACCTTTGATGCTCCGGCTTGGAGCTGTCTACGTGGTTGAACTTCGGGGAATATCGCTGTTGTTTAAACGATTTATAATATATGTATGTGTTACATTAAAGAGGTTTAAGATTAATTTAGTTATTTCCTGATTTTGGTACATTTGTTTGGCGAATATTCGCTTTTGCGATTAGTTATTTCTACATTTTTTGCGTCGAAATGGTCTTCCCTTTTTAGCTTAAGATATATAAAATAAGCTTTGTGTCAGAAGTGTTTCTTTAACCTTTATTTCCTTATTTGAAACTATATGACATAGAATATTCAATAGTAGGTGCATAATATATTAACTCAAGTAAACGTATAAATGTATTACGCGGCTTTATAGGTTAATCTAGTGGATAAGCATAATCTAGCGCTCCAAGCAAGCAAGCATGGTGGCCTAAAGCCGGTCTGCCTGCGCCCAGTTGATCGATGCGTCATCCAGGTCAATTCGCCTTATGTAACGTCGACCAACTGTTGACATACGCTATCAGTTTTATGTTTTCAACGGCGGCAGTGTGAATTGGTTAAGGGTTTTTTATTTTTCTTTTTTGTTTTCATGCCAGACATACAGATCACATTTACCAAGTGGTACTTCGCATTTTTTCTATCTTAGTTTCTATTTTTTTTTAATTTATTAAGGTTAGTTAGCTTCTTTGCATGCATGCATGCAAAGAAGTAGTACTTAGTAACTTAGTGTAGGTCTGCAGATTCAAGCTTTGATCGAATTGTAACTCGTACTCTATTGGTATTGTTATTTTTAGTAAAACAAAAATGTAATGAAAAAAAATTATTGTGAAATATAAATAAATTATTATTTTTATTATTATTAATTTGATCTGTAAGGTTACTTTTAAGGTTGAATGCAATTCAATTAATATACTTAAAGAGTCCTCCCTATATACAAACGGTTAAAGCAAAAACTGGTTTTACAAGTGAAAGTACGTACTAAAGGGAGAAGTTACGTAAAGGTATATAAATTCCCTTTCAACAATATCTTCCGTATCGGAACATGTTTTACGTTTGGGTGTAAATTAATTAGCACGGTCGGCAGCCTGCAAGAAAATGAAGTCGCCGTAAATCTGAGACCATAAAGTTTTAACGATCGGTGTCCTATTTTTGATGGACGAGGTCTTCTGGCGAAAACTTGATTAATGTTCGGTTCAGAGTTGGGAAATCGAATGGATCAATAGAACGCAGTGTAGTAGTGTTGGTTCTTTTGTACTATCTTCAGAGTTCAGACCAAGAATATAAGGTCATCAAATTGAACAGAACTGAACGTAGGCGATTTGCGAGTTTTTTTTTATATTTTCCTCAAATCTAGTTAGGGGAAAATGGAAGATTGGAATTTGTAAATAGTATCCTGTATGTCCTGTAATATGTCAGACATGATACCTGACTATGGTGTCTTGAGAAAATAACGATAGAACGATTCCTGATTTACTTGGAAGTTAGTGGTCTAAGATTTATGAACATCGATTTAACGGTGAATAAATCTTACTCGCTCAATATTGACAATATACCTGCATGTCCTTAAGCGTAGTGTGTGCTTATGTAACCGTCCGTACCAGTTTCGCTTGTAAGTACTGTGGGTAGGTACTTAGTATGTTGTGATACCTAAATGAATTGCATTTTATTATCTTTCATTTAATATGAGATTTAATATGTGTACTATTTTAAGTCCATAGAACCCTCTTTTACGACTCAATTTTACAAAATTTACCTCCATAGTAGTAATACTATGTGATAAATATTAATGTTTATAACGTTTTGTAGTTGTGAGGCACTCATGCTGGAATACTGAAACGCAACTTAAATTTAAGAACAACTTAAACCGGACCGATTTGACAGTTCGCCATACAATTCTGTCAAAATTACGAGTCTTAAGTTTAATGTGCCTATGAGTATTTGGCCTTTAGTATTGTATATTGGTGGAGGTGATCGCCTATCACGAAGCGAAAATCTTATACTCGATGGCCATCATCATAAAAAAAGATGATACAGAAGTGAAGATAGAGTATATTGATTTCGAACTACCTAAAACGTTTTTATGAAACCATGCAAATTATATAACGGTTACAATCTTATTAAGGTACCGACATTAGGTAATATTGAAGTTATCAGGTGTTATGCACGAAATTTGGCCAGTGGTTTGCGGTGGGCAATGTTGTGATGCAATTCTGTATCCAATACATTAGAACGGATCGTTTCTTCACACTGTGCGGTCGAAATGTAGACTTATTGTTTTACTTTTACTCGATATAATTCATAAGTTTTAATACTAGATTTCAAAATTTTAATTAGCCAAAATATGACTACTTAATTGATTAAACTAAAGTTAATGGTTTAATTTTTTAACTAGTTTAATTTTTTGGTTTGTATTTTAAGTTAGAGTCTATCGTTATATAAGTTTAATTTTGAATGATGCTCCCCACCTTGAGTTATAAGTGGCTAAGACTCATTAGCCCAGTAATTAGTAAGAATTTGCGATTTCGGAACCTAATAAAAGTTTTTCTAATTAGTTTTGAATAGTTCGTGTATAAGTTCCCATTGAAACTTGTATCAAACTTTATATTCGCACCAACGTTAGATGTGAGTTACCTACGTGAGTAACTGTCGTGTTCCGGGTTATGTCAGGAAGTGAGCGCGTGACCGGTTACACAGTTACAAACACACATATAACGTATAGACTGTACCATGTGAGGTATGATTATACTATGGCTAATACTATGACTTAAAATCCAGATTCAAGAAACTAGATGTTCAGGAATACAGATTAATGTTATTAATAGTACTTATATTGAGATCAAGAGTTGATCATGTCGTTCGAGAAATATTTAGGGGAGATGTTTAAAAAAACAAAAATCGTACTCCATATATGATGTTTATAAGAATAAGTAATTTATGGTTGAAAAAAAATAGGGTACAAGAACGGTAATTTTTTTTAAAGTAAATTATTAAATAAATGCATGTAGGGTAAGAATAAATGAATTAGTATAAAATGCTTTCTTTGTGTACAATGATAGTATATTAAATGGATATGTTATATGCGCAAAATTTTGAAGACCCAAAAATATCCAAATTACCTTAATTATCGTCTTACGTTTAGGTGATTGGTTGCCGATGTTTTCACGCGCAACTGATAGAACTAACTATCTCTCTTTTTCTAGTTGGTTTTATCATTTATCTCCCTTCTATCGTTTTGACTTGCGACAGTACACACACATATTTGTTAGTATATAACATATCTATTAACTCAAATTTCATATAATAAGGTAACAATATATTATGTAAAACCATTTCCTTGCCCAGTATAATTTATACATGATTGCGGCAATATTGAGATCGGGCTAAGTATTTGTTGTACAATGACTTCCGTTAGCGGCGCGCATTGTAATGTACTGTTTGGCGTTATTGTCGGGGAGTTATGTCAATTATACAGACATACATACACGTGGTATGCGATCCCATTACTATGTGAATGCTTTCTGTGAAGCAGCAGTGAGATGTGTCATAAAGAGATGAAGTTGGCGAGTTTATTAGCTCAGTAAGTGATCATGTAACTTGCCTTTCTAGATCTTGATTTCATAGATCACGGTTTTGTTTAAGTTGTAATAAAAACAGTTACTTAACTTTACTGGAAAAGTAACTATTTGACTCTTTTGTTCTTATTAGATAGTATAAAACAAAGTTTCTATCTTTTGTCGGTCCCTATGTAGGTATGTTTAAATCTTTAAAACTACGCAACAGATTTTCTTGTGTTTTTTTTTCTATCAGATAGTGTGATTCAAAAAGAAGGGTTTATGTGTAACTATACTACATGCACAAATGCGAGTAAAATGGCGGAGTGCGGCTAGTATCCATTAAATAATAAGAAGGTTCATTTTTGCGTTTTGCAATTATAAAAAGTACTAAATTACTTGACACGACATTTATTAACGATTATAGCATCTAATAATTTTGATGAAGATGATTTATAATATTTAATGTAAATTTATAAAAAATAAATAAAGTATTGCTCGCTAAAAGACCACGTTAATACATAGCCATAATTAAATGTACATACATTTATTATATCTGAATTCTGACCTTGCACTTTGACTGCGAGGTGACGTAAGTACACAAAAAATATCACCATACAATCAGTTATTATATGGAGATTACTTTGTTGGAAATTATTATAATAGATATTTATATACGGTTATAAATTCGCGAGGAAATCTTTTATTTAAAAAAAAAAACACAATAATAAAAGACGAGGGGATGGCAGGACACGAGCCACCATCGTCCACGGATATTTTCTATTAATATAAAAGCAGAAATTGATTGACTGACATAACAACGCATAGCCTAAACGGCAAAACGTAGGCACTTGAAATTTGGAAGGGACGTAGCTTAGGTATCGTAGAGGTGCACTAAGGAATTCCCGATTTCCTCACGGGAACGGGAACTACGGGGGGAAAAGGCTAGTCTTATATTTTTTTGAAAAAACTAGCGACCTACCCCAGCTTCGCACGTATATACAATATACATACATGTATTATACGAATAAAGCTTCCTTTTGAATCACTCTATCTGATAAAAAAACCACATTGAAATTCGTTGCATAGTTTTAAGGACTAAGCATACTAGTCCACATAGACACAGACTGCGGAAAGCGACTTAGTTTTATATATATATAGTGCTATGTAGTGATAAACAAACACGAACAATGGGCGACACGGAAACGTCCGCGCACTAAATCTATGATGCATATCAATATCGCTTTCACCGCTTGCACAACCAATAACGGATTATGTACGGAATATATCTAAATTCTAAATGTACTTAAATATTACTACGTAAATATCACGTAGCATCTTTCGGATAAGACACTCCGTCGTAAATAATATGTTCTAGTGTTTTTTTAGAAATAATTTCTGAGAGTTCAATGGTCAATGTAATGCGAAATGCATTGCATCGAACAGTTTTCGCTTAGTATGTTTTTTAATATATGGTATAGGTTAAGTTATTGTAAGTTACGTTGAAATAACTATGCGGCCAACCACTATACGTCACACCAACAACCACGGCCACCATATCCGCCGTAACAGTTATTACCGAGCCAACCATCACCAGTAAACCAACCACAACCAAAACCAACACCCCCTCTTTTATTTGGCATTATTGAATAACGTCATAACCAGTTGAACTCCTCGATTAACTGACAGATAGTAAGATCCAAATGTTTTGTTGAATGTCAAGAACTAGCAGGGGGCAAACGAGCAGGCAAGTCCCCTGATGAAAAGTGGTCATTCCCGCCCATAATTAAATATGCTCTCTTCATAATGCACCTTAAGTCAGTTAAGGACTGAATATTTTAACTTATTTTAAAATAAATGTTAAATTTATCTCAATAAATCTCCATGTTGTCTCCATTTTATATAAATAAGTGGGAACATGTCGTGTTTACTTCATGAAATGGCAAAATATCCGACGTTGGAATTCTGGCGCTGAGCCCTAAATAGGTTGAAAGTTTGTTTACAAACATGTGAGTGCGTGGGTCGGTACTGTTCTTGAATCTTGAGAGAGTAGGTACAGGAGTACAGCAGTATAGGAGTCGTTCACCGGCGTCCATCTTGCGAACTAATCTTACCCTTCACTGTATAGTTAATAGTAGTGTTCTCGAAACTTCGAGAATAATACAGTATAAAGTAAACCTCCGTCTAAAACCTAATACATACTTCTGTACTGATAATAATAATAAAGAAGTCCTATTCTTGCTTTTATAACACTAATTGCTTAAATAAGTCTTGTTTCGTTGTATAAAATTAGACTTGCTTGTTATATTAAAAAGTTATACTTACGTGATTCTTCTTTAAGGTTTCGAGATTTACAATCTCATTTAGAGTATGAAATTAGTTTTAAATTATATGTGAACCTACTTTCTTAATATTAATTATAAAGTTATATATTTATGTTATGTCACAGTAAGAGCCAAGTAGGTAGGTACTTAGGCACAATTCGGATCGCCGTGCAATCGGCCCAGGGCATTGACCCCGAACGTGACTGCCAGAGAACGCCGTACTTAGCTTTTATATCTATGATTCATCATAAACTGTAGTCGGAAATATCTTGTGTATATAGACGATTTTTTATATAAAGATTTGGATAGAATTTCTTGGATGAAGATAAGAATTGGTTCTATTGAGTTTGTGGATTGTGTGTAGTCTGATATAATTCCGAGGTGTATATTATACTAGCTGTTGCTCGCGACTTCGTCCCCGTCGGATGTATTTCTATTATTATGTTATAGCGAGTCAATCTTAGAAGACAGACATATACTGTCGCGGACTTTTTTTTCAGATCATTCAAAGAGGAATAATTCTTTCATACATATTATTTTTGTATCTTGAACCGTTTTCGCAGCGCACGCAAAGGAAGCCCTCAAAGATGAATAATTTTCCCCGTTTTTTCCACATTTTCCATTATATCTTCGCTCCTATTAGTCGCAGCGTGGTGTTATGTAGCCTAAAGCCTTCCTCGATAAATGGTCAATTCAATAAAAAAAGAATTTTTGAAAGAATTTTTTGAAATTTGAGAACAAACAAACAAACTCTTCAGCTTTATATATTAGTATAGATTTACTAGTATATATTTTATTTATTATGGGAAATAATAATTTTATCATAGAATTGATCTCGTAAATTCAGTATTATATTTTTGTAGAACGGTTAAAAAAACGTGCTACACAAAAATAAGTTTGTAATTTAAACATCTAAGCATATTTCTTCATTGTTAAAAAGTGGCTCAAGACATTAACAACCAACCCGATAATTAGCTATTTCAAAAATACACGTTTTAAAAACCTTTTCCTGCACTAAAAGCTCAAAGGCATGACATAACATAAAAGTCACAGACACACTGTCAAAACAATAAAGCGAACGTTCCTGGAAGTGAAGCGAGCATTTGTTTTCTTTAAACAGCAATTTACGAGCAGTTGAAGATAATTTAGTTGTATATGTAAATTTTAACTATTAATGTCGCTAACGGCCTCCTATTAAAGTCACTAATACAAGCTAATGAAGTGTCGAGGAAAGGCGATTTGTCTTAATGCGATAGTGAAATGACAGTTCAGTTTACACTACGCGAGCTGGTTATCAAGTAGACTTAATAGTTAGAGTTTTTTAAGTAATTTGATGGTGTAATTAAGCTGTTTCTTTGCTTTGAACTCTTATATAAAATACGCTATGAGAATTCTTGGAAGATATACTTTTTTGAGCAATGTGAAGCTGTATTTAACCGACTTGTTACTTTATTAATTGGGTACATTTAACTTAAAAAACAGTATATATTATTACAAGAAAAACAGAGGCAGATGGTAATTATTTCGGTGAATAATTAGATTAGTATTTATTGAAATTAAATGAGGTATATCGTCATGTTATTCGCAAAATTAATACACTTTTTAAGTCAAGATATTAAGTGATTACTACAGCAAAGACCATTCGATTATCCTTAAAACTATAAATGGTTCAACATTCTATTTATGGCTATAAGAAATTTATTTATTTGTATACACACTCCGTATCTCATAGATATGGGTTTGATAAACGAAATAATCTTTATTTATATCTTGGAAAAGTGTGATACAAGCATACTTTGTTATATCAGAACGAAGTTTTAAAAGATATAAAATATGTTTGAAGACCAATTTTGTTAATGTTAAAGTTTGTATAAATACGAGAAAATATAATTTCAAATTATTATGTCATTATTGATGTATAGCAAAAACTCTTACGGTCTACTACCATACATAAAAAATAATACCACTTTTATTTCTATCGTGTGAAGCGAAGTCGTTAGTTTAAAATAAAAATAAATCGATCGTTATTGAAAACGGATAAACACATAAAGACCAACAGTACAGCAATAAATGAACGCCACAATCAAAATTAAACTATCAGGTTTTATTCATGTAGTAAAACAATGTAATTTCTATTTTAAATTAAATATAACGCGAGAAGGGAATTCAGTTAATTTTCCTGTATCTTTTTGTTGTAAAAATATAATCTGTATGTCCTGTTTTTAGGCCTATACAACATAATGGGTTTTGTTGAAACTTTTTACTGTTATAATCTAGAGCTAAGGAGCTATCCTATGTCCTAGCAAAGACTTTTTATCGCGATAAATACATTTACAGGAGGCTAAAAATTCTAGAAACTATATTCAGACGGTTGCTAGGAAATGTTTCAAACACAAAAAGTCAGGTTAACACGACTCATAAACCGAGAACGTCTGTATTTATATAATAAAATAAGTATAAAATATTTAAAAAATGAAACGTTAAAATTACTGGTAGTAATTCTGATATCTACATATTCCATTCCAAATGCCGTTCTTTTAGTAAGCTTCGCATGTCTGCATGTTGTATGTTGATCACAAGTAAAAATATAACATTATGCAATTGCGTTTTAGTAAAATGTAGACCACGTATGGTGTGCGTATATTTGACTCGATAAAACACGCATTAGCGATCGCCTCGTTCAATTTAATCGTTCAGTTGAAATAAAATACCTTTTTACGGAAGCGATTTAATTAAACGGTCATTGGAAAATTCAGATTTTTTCAAGATATGTAGGTATATAGGAAGTTATATTTTAAGTGATATATAAAGCTGTAAGTTGAGATGTAGAAACATAGAAAACGTAACGTAAAAAATGCCTAATAATTTTAATTCGGATGGTGTAGGTATACACCATAAAGAAATAGCCAAAACGGGAATACCGGAGGCCCATTTTTCCTATCCTATTCTTTATTTCCTTTATCTTGAATCATTTCCTATTTCCCCCTATTGGTCTCGTGCTGACACATAAAGCTAAAGTATAACGCAATTGTTTATCTATAAACTTTTTGGTACAAACCAAATAAATGCAAAGTTAAGCAATGCCATAGAATGTGGATCACATATGGTTCGCTTCCCCGTCCATTATTACGTAACTCGGATCCAAATGTACGGCACAGCTGATTCATAGCCATCTATATACCTCTCTCTATCTCTCAATTATATATCGTGATGTGTGAATCATAGATAGTGCTTTATAGGGCTGGTGATTGTGGTTTTTTATAAGCATGTAGTTGATACTAGTATGGTGTATGGGGAGATTAGTTTTCAATTTGGAGTCGCAAACAGCTGTATGCTAATGACGTCATAGTCTAAAGTAATAAGTACTAAAACTGTCCCTCACCATTTCTCAATTATATATTGTGATATGTGAATCATAGCGCTTTGTAGGGCTGGTGATAGTGAATTTTAATGTTGTTTCGTGTCTAGTACAAAGCTTTTTATAAGCATGTAGCTGATACAGCCATCAACTAGTCTGACTGTCGCATGTATGTGTGGGTATATTATGATATCATGTCACATAATATTATATGTATACATATATGTGTGCGTTTGCTGTTCTGATCTTGTGATTAGGTGTGTACAGTTTTTATGAGGTCTTTTGCGCAGTTCGGCAGCTAAACGTGTTCACAGCGTTTTTATGAGTAACACTAGTTATTATTACTATAAAATATAGATGAATCTCATAAGAAACAGATATTTGGTATCACTCTTCATACTATAATAATGGCTATGCATTGTGCGTGTTTTGTGAATAGTATTATGTTTATAGACACGTTTTATGTTTTTCCCAAATTCAATAACATAATAAAGAATAATCCAATTTACTCCCGAAACTCTGACGTCAAAGAAAATACGTCAAAAATCGAATATAATTAAGTTTAGTCTCAAGATACTATCATTTACACAAACGAAACACTATTGAGGCGATCATAGTTAATACGATACAGAAACACGACACTGAGTCACGTATAAATAAAGACCTGGCGCTGTGCGATGCAATTTGATGTGAAATAAAATACAAATAAAAATAAATGCCCCGGCGAGCTGGCGGCGTGCCCGGCTTAGTGTTGATGTCAAATAATTAATGTTCAACTTTAATTGGATGTGAGATGAAAGTTTACGTCAGTCTGGTATGCGAGTTGAGAGGTAAGGGACAAATTGGTTCGTTTTTTTGAGATTTAATTGAGTCATCTCGAAAATTGAGCGATTTATTTCCTAAGGCATGAGATCTATACGATAAGATGGGTATACACAACACACTTAAATAAAATTAAAAAAACAAGATTGATCCAGCATACACATAACAAACGGAAATCCAAGCACGTCAATAGTCGGATTTATCGCAAAGAAGCGATATAGGCAGGCATCCATAACAATACTGACAAGTTTTTTAAGTGCAGACTAAATAGAAAAAAATGATATCGTATCGTATCGATTAACTTAGATATATTATCAAGATAAAAAATAGAGAGTAATCACTTTTTCACTTTTTGATTTAACGAAGTAATAAATAAAATGAATATAATATACTTAAAAATGAACTGCAGACATTAGCAGGTCTCGAAATAGATATAGACTATTATTTCTCAGTGCAAAAGGAAGTGTCGTGACTGCGAAGATTAGTCTCGAATACGTGTTTCACGATTTTCTCGTTTTTACATGAGATCTTTTAGTATTGGATCGAACAATTTGTAAACGTTGTTTCATTGGAAAATGGAATTGTATTAATTTTTATAAATGGACAATGATAGTTATACAGATCAATTATACGTGTTAGACTGATAGAACAAATATTATTTTTATTCGAAGTCGCTCAAAAACTGAGGCTCGTCTTTGAACGCAATAAACGTCGATTTTGTCTAGTTTCGATGCAGTTTTTGAGGGACTTCGAATAAAAGAAAAATTTTTTTTTTGTATATTATAACAACGATACGATGGAATGATGTTCGATTCAAATATTTTTAGTGTAGCTTAAGTTTCATAACACGTTAAGCGGTATCAACATTTTTCGATATCGACGACGATTGCATTCGGAGTAGAGCTTATGTATCATAACTTGTCAAAATCGTTATCGATTGCCTTTTAATAGAGCTTCTGGTTAGTCAAAGTCAAATTCAAAAGTGTCTATAGCGAACTAGGCTATATAATATATAGTAACACTTTTGAATCGTAAAGTATTACTAAACATTTACCACCGCTTGGGAAGGTAGTTAAGAAGACGAGAAGAAGGTTAGTATGAAACGCGTAAACTGTGGAGGAGACAAGTACTAGTAGTTTGTACTAGATGTACAAAATGAACTAGTAACGATGTCCCCACGCGGGCGCGACATTCGCGATTGACATTCAGAACGTGGACCGAGCTGATGTCACCGCTCTCTGCAATGTAATGGCAATTACATATGCGGGCTGTACGCGTAGGGGAAAATATTACAGTTTAGCATATTATGCTTTATGGAACACTACCTGTACCCCGCGGTTTTACGCGCGTTTTTGCATATATTATACACATGAACCTTCAGACAGTCTGTGATGACCCCATCTTATAACTTTGTAGTATTGCTTTGTAGGGTGAGATTCGTGAAGAAAATTGGAAGTGGAACTAACATGCAACGTAGCCTTTAGCACCTATGGGGAACTGGTATGGGTACTTTGTAGGCAATGAACCTCCCTATATAAACATAATATGTAATTAACTTATTTACTAAATCCTTAGATCAATATAAAACTGTTCTCATCTTCGTCATTCTTGTAAAATAGCGTTAAAGGTATTTTTTTTAGTATATAGCTGTACTCTATAAATTAAATACGCAAAGGTGAAATATATCCATGTAGTAAAGCAGTATAACTATTTAGTTTGTAATTTGTCTTATAAAAGAGTATATTCATAAAGCATGACTTTGTTGAACAGTTAATCTTTAGAAGCATAAATTACGATTGTTATCAATCTGCATAGTGACCTTAACCTTGTTAGTGAGAAATGTATGATATCACTCAACGAACTCTGAGAAGAAAGATAATATTAGAATTCTCACACATATACCGTATATAATATACGGGAACCATCTTGAATATTCAAGTTCAATTTTGAATAAATACGAAACGAAGAAAAACAATAGTCTAAATATGTTTACATTCTTAATTATTTCGGAATAAAGGTGTTCTTCTGAATTTTAAGCAGCTTTTCCTTGATTCAGGTTTAATATATGAAAATTGAAAATGTATTGAAAGAAAGTCGGATGTGCGTTTGGGTTTCACGTGTGTTTAATTAAGTTGGAATTTCTAGAATCCTAGAAATGGTTTCTTTATAAATATGTGACCAAACAGAAAGTTAATACCTTAGCAATTTTCGTGTCCAAGTTTCTGGAGTATTTCGTGTAACGTGTTGTTAATGGGCATGGAGACAGTGTTATAAAGAGAAACTACTTCTATTTGAAAAGTATGAGTATCATGATATCTACATAATGATTTAATTAATTTGTGATTAGGACCTTTCAAAAGGCATAACGGGACAGGATTCATCAAATTAGAGACCAATTTCTTCCCACAACGAAAGACTTTAGTCTTTCAAATAAAGCAAAAACACGTATTGCTCCTAGCAATATGGTTGTCGCGTCGTAAATATGTTTGACGTCATTTAATAACCAGACAATGAAAATATTTCAGTGTAGGCACAGCTTAGAGGCAAGGTCACGTGTTCTTTAGCTCGTCTTCACTGTTTCTGGGGTTTCATTGATGTCGTCAAAGTTATTATATAATGATATTTTTGTATGTCACAACAGTATCATATGTACAAAACCAAACCTTTCTCTTGAATAATTCTATCTGTTAAAAAAATCTCATGCAATAAGCAACTAATTTTTGCGTAGCTTAAAGATTCAAAAGTGTTACTGTTAGTAGCCTAGTTGAATAAAGATGTAATTGACATAAATGTTCTCTTTAATCGAAAGTAGAAGTCAATTATTCATTATTTCAAATACGAGTTGCTATACGTACTTCCGCAGTACTGCCCATATTATGTTCTGCCCATATCTAGTTCTGTATAGTGGTTCTTAAAAAAATATTAAGGAAATAATGAAATAATCATTAGTATCATTATTATTTATAAATATGTTAATTCGAACAAAGTCATAAGCAAGCACAAAACCATGCGTCTATAAGAATTCAATGTCAGTGATGTCATATGAATACAGTTAGTTTCTGACCCATGGGCGTGTGAGTCATGGGTTTGTGTATGTTTTTTTATATGACATAAGTGTTAAATAGATCAAGCAGCAACAGGTTTTGTGTTATGGTGTTATAGAGATTTAGTTTAGAGAGATAACATAGCGAGTCATCTTGAGGTACATATTTAGCCTGTTTAAAGTTGATTTAAACAGGCGAATATACCTTATGATAATGAAATATATTATATACTAGCTGTTGCTTGCGAAACCGTCCGCATGGACTTTCATTAAACCCCCCCTTTCCTCCTTATAACCCTTTTTTCCAGTTAAAAAATAGCCTATGTTTTATCTCAGGCTCTAGACAACCTGTGTAGCAAATTTCGTTGTAATCGGTTAAGTAGTTTAAGCGTGATGGACAGACAGACAGACAGAGTTACTTTCGCATTTATAATATTAGTATTCTATATGAAACGTATTCTATTTGTAAATCTAGGTCATAATCTTGCTGAATGACAAACTTCAGTAGTTTTTGCGTAAAAGATCAACGAACAACTTACATACATCCTCACAACTTTCGCGTTTATAATATTAGTAGCCTTTTAGTATTAAAATTAACTGGTTTAACATTTACGACGTGTCCTATTAATTAAGCATTCGTTTGGTATGTCGATCAAGTGGTATATTTTAAAACATATGTATAAAAAATATATAAAATAACATCATCAAATAAATAGTAGGGCGTTATTTCAATAGGCCGCGTAACATGTATGTATGTGGCACAAATCAGAACAGGGTCGCCAATGCCAAACAAAACAATGTGTTAGCTAATCGCGTATGAATGGGCGATGGGTAGTCTGTTCATGAATGGACGTGAAAACGCCGCTATTTTTGTCAAAATTACTAAGATTTTCGAATTTCGTCAATCCAAGTCTTATGATTGATCTACATGTTTCTACATGTTCTCCAAGCAGGATTTTATTGCAAGTATAAAGAAACGCAAGGGAACTGTTTAACGTTTGGTATTTTTGCAAGTTTAAGGGCAAATAAAGTAACGATCAGATTTTCTTACCGATTGCTTCCAGTAGAAATTGGTTTAGATCATATTTCACTGCTTGGTAATACCATGATTTAAAAATTCTTTTGAAAGGAGTGCAGTTTAATAAAGATATTGGTCTTATCAAATCTTGAAACCAGCTGATTTAATAAGTTATGTTATTAAATACGCTTTACAAGGACTTAGTTGGTGATCTTTGCTTTCTAGTATTATTTTAAGTATTTTAACAAGTATAATATCAAGATGTATAGTTTCTAATAGCGTTTCGTCCGCTATTGCTTGCGAGTCGTATATAACGGTGTCTTGGCAGTAGCTAGTAGCTACATGTGACTTCATGGACCGACCTTCAGAGGCAACGGCGTCAATGTCAATGAATGAACACATGATGGGATATTTAGTTTTTTTTTGTTTATGGATAGTTTTGATTCATAATGTTGCTTAGTTTTTTTCATAGGTGCTTTTCATTGTTTACCTGGCTTCACCAACAGTGAAGTGAAGAACATAGACTTGAAAAAAATTAAAGAGATATTAGTTTCTAAGTGTTCTTTAACTTTTACAATTATTTGTGAATAATTTTTGTAGTAAATAATACAGAGTTTTGAGTTACCTGGACTCCTTTTTTTAACTTTATAACCAACTCGAACTTTATCTTACTACCTTTAAATTAATTTAAATAATTGTCTAATTGGAATCTAATACGATATTAAGTAAAAAGTTGATATTCTATATAACGTATTTCTTGTACCAGAATTAGATTTATTTCACACAGGATATATGCATACTATTATCAGTAAATAATAAACTACTACGACTTATAGATTATAGAAGTGTGTCAAAATGTTTTTAGTCAATTATATAACCGTGTCAAGACAATTTATATGGCACTGCGAGAAATTTACATAATGATGTAATTCAACTCGCGGTGCAACACGACCTTCGTAGAAACCGGATTAAATACGCTTTTTATTTTCCTTAATAAATGTTTGTAAACTTTTTGCGAGGTAAGATAGTCGTCCATCTGATGGAGTTATATTTGTTTTTTATTGGATTAATTAATATAAGAAATCGAAGACTGTTGGTCTTGGAACACTCTATTTTTGAAACTATGAGATGGATTGATATGGTACAGTTTTTATATACGTAATTGTTTTTATATGAGTTCGTGTTAGTAACGAGTTCAAGAGTATTTGAAGTAATGCAAGTATTACATTCATTTTCTTAATATCGTAAACAATGTATTTAGTACGAAAAGCTTTCATTTGTAACTTTTGTTCGTTAATCAAATTTTTTTGTGACAAAAAACCCAACGAGGAAGTATTTATATTTTCTGACGGAAATTTGATACCAGGAATGCATAAACGCTAATGGCTGTTGTCAGAGTCTTGCGGCTAACCGCGATAACCTTTGTGTAGGTAATTATTACGTGATTTTGTGTAAACGATTTGTACTTTAGTTTGCTTTACATAGTGGTGGTGCTATTTGAACTAAAAAATTAGGATATTGTATATAGGTAGGCACATATTTTCTATCTGAATACACTTATTATTATATTTTAGTGTTTTAACAATGAAAAATCGCACTATGTACATTGAAACTTTTTTACTTCCTAACGCTTTGTCACGGCTAAACCCGCGGTATGCGTATAGCTTAGCCTTGATCAAGAATGTATGTATGTATGTGAAAACCACACAAAAGTCTGTGCCCTTAATAGTTTACGAGTTTAATACATAGCAACAGGCGCGGCGGAAGAATATAATCAAGTAAAGTATGATTATACAATTATACTTTATTATGTGATCTAAAAATTACCTGACTTTGAGTATTATGTAAATTGTCTACTGTTTTGTTTGAGGAAATACGATGAATAATTGCTGTTTTTGTTTTTGATACACAATGTTAAGGCGAGATCAGATAAGGGTTCTCACGGTTAGAGTTAAACGGAATTATGTTAGTCGTGATAGTCACAGATACGGATATTAAATACTGGCTGTATCGTATTAAACTAAAATTACAAAGTTAAACTCAGAACAATGACAGTCAGTTTACATAGATAATGTTAGTAATTTTTTTTTTTAAATTACAATAAAAACGAAAAAGGTTTGATGCTTTTTAATACTGGCCAGAAAAAAAATTGCGTCAGTGAGCGTAATCGTACAGCAGCCCTAACGATGTTTTTCCCAGTAACTATTTTATCAGAATTAAGTCATATAAACGTCACATATATGAATGTCACTGACATACAATGTATGTACGGGCAATGTGTATTGAATTGAGCAAGGCCGCACCGACAGGCCGATAGTGCCGCTCTGATACACGTCGCTTATTGTCTATAGCCGAATGTGAGGCTTTATTGTCGTAATACAACGTAACTGTTAGGTATACATATATGGTTTTTGTTATTAATCATTCACTGCCACGTCGCAAAGCTAGGCCAAATGGTATAGGCTTTTCTCAGGGACCAGAAATGCTGTCTATAACAACATAATTTAAATAAAGATAGTATTTGAATGCGCGCGAAATATTGCTTTATAAAGTATATATATTTTTTTAATTAGCTCACGATCTCTTTTCAAGTCAGGAAATGAACTAATGTTAGAAATAAGATTCTTATGAAAAATAAGAAGTATAGAATAGAAGAATCTCATTAATAGAAATCGAAATTGTTATTCGTATTAAAAAAAATGTTTTCTGCCTCAATTTTAACATAGATCAAATGCATTTAAAGTGACTTAATGAGATGTTATAAATGATAGTTTTAAATAGCGTCATTTTAGAAATTAAATCTCGTCAAAACTTCGTGATATTCAAACGGAAATGTTTATTTATGTTTGGCTCCATTGAAAAAGCTTTCAATGAAATAAATATTTTTATGGAGCATAAAACATAATGGTTCAAGGTAGTCGGATGTAGGTTACCGTTCCACGTTTATGATGAAAAGATGATATTTGAAATATTTTAATTTGTATGTCTCATTCCTAATGAATGTTTTAGTTTTTTGAGCAAGGGTTGATCAATATAACAGTAATTATGCAGAGTTGCTATAAGGTGTCCCTCAAGGTAGCGTTTTGGGATCTTCGTTACTTTTTATTTATATAAATGGTATTGTAAGAATAGATTAAATATTTTCAGTGTTTACGATCACACGTATCCTAAGGCGTGTTTCAATGTAAAAGTCTTTAATAGTAGACACAATTTAATTGGTTTGGAAGCTTCAATAGTTTTGATTAAAACACATATTTTTATATAATACTTCCTACGTCGTAACATGACGTTTGAATACTGCTATTGCTGCTACATATTATTTATTATTTACATTCCGTTACGCGAGTTACATCAATGGATGCTAATGTTGTAGCTATTTTTGAATGTTGCTCATTTGTACGTACGTGCGTGGAAGGGGATATATGAATGGAATGATGTAAACGTTGTAAATAGGTTTGAATCTATTCCATATATCTTAAGTAACATTAATCTTAAAACATATATAGCTGAAGAGAAAGACGAGATGAGAAAGAGATTTTATCTTTTAAAGGTCGGGAACACATTGCGATACCGCGAGTGCTTATGGGCGATGTGACTTTCCAGGTGATGCGCCTTTTCTTTAAGTACATATTAAAGTAAATAATGTACAATAATTAGGCATTGTTAAATTAGTATTGATGGGAAAGGGCTTTTATTTATGGAAGATTTTTATAAAATGATGTATTTTTTTCAAAACATTACTTACGATATAAATATGTATTTACAATTAAGTCAATGACCGAGCTAACCAGGTGTTGTATATCGGCTTCCCTGAACGTTTAATGAGGAATTAGCAGTGTATCGAGTTACCGAGGGAAGGTATTCGCACGATAAATACGTATTTGCTGTGGGGTTAAATTGAGCGGTTAACGATTGGCCTGGATGTATTTGTATAGGGGTGCAAAATTATGTTGTATGCTATTCGTAAGTAGAAAATTTCATTAAGGAACCAATTATAGGTATTTCTACGAAAATTTTTGTTTAAGTAGGCAGAGTAAAAAAACGTACGATTCTTTACCAATTGATTAATTAGTCGTCAATGATTATATAATCTAACTATGACTCTTAAACTGATTTTTCAAAATTAATTTTACGTAATATTTGTCGTTTGTGGTTTTATCTTGTACCATTATATTAGTATATATTTTTTTCTAATCACATTGGGATTTCCAATGTGTTTCTCTCAAGTAAAAGCTGCCATCTTACACATACAGCTGGTGTTATATCAAAATCCATGTCCCAATTGGATATAATGTATTGATTATGAAACGTACATAAAGTATTTTGCTCACGTAGGCTCGAATCTCCCGAGGCGTTCGCCGCAATTCACAATGTTAATATAATGCTTTGTGTTCATATATGTTCTAGAAATTTCATCCAGTACTAATTTCCATTTGTTTGTTACAGGTAAGCTGATTGGTGAATCGTTGTTTGAGGTGATACGTAACGGACTTTATTGTTCATTTTACTTGGTTATTATTTAATACATAAATAATTATAGGTTAATAGGTTACGCTTTCATAAAGAGGTTAAATTATAATGATATTGACTTGATGTTATCAGATAAATATAAAAAAAGGGATCTCGTGTGGTTAGACCGGGTGTAAATAGTTCTTAATATTTTTTTACATTATAACGTCAGTTGCGCTTCAAATTGTCGGTGCTCAATGCACTCTCTGAAATAAAAAAATAAATATTATCACGTTAAATGGTATTAAATACTCCAAATGATACTTATATCTATGAGTATGACTTTAAATTTACTGCCAGTCATCAATATCAGTTTATTTTAACTAACCAATATTACTCATATACTCGTAATCACAATCTATTTTTATTGCAGTTAGTAACAAAAAATTAAATATCGATTGATTGCTTTCGCTTTTTGCTCATATATTATTTACGATATATCTTGTGTGTAATTGGAATGTATCGGAAATTGGCCTGTCTTCCGATAATTGTCGACGGAAACGAATCACTGTGAGCAAATCGAACGAGAATCACGAATCGTATTGAGACGTCACAAAAAATGAACAAGAGATTTAATTGTGGAAGCTCTTTTGAGTCGAAATGTTTGTTGCGTTTTTAACTAGTATTATATTGTTCCTGATTGATGTAACTTAGTAGGTAAGAAGGTTGATATTATTTACAGTAAGGCACAAAGCCGCGTAATTTAATACCTACTTTAGCTTATAGAAGCACTCCTAATTAAATAATTAGATTATGTTTGAAGAGTTTTCAAATTTAATGGTCAGTGATGACCACTTTCCGATAGAGATCGGACAGGAATTACAAAATGTATAAAGAGAGATTATAGTCCTGTACTAAAAAAACAATATAGAAAAAAGGCTTAAGAAGGCTCTTTCACTTTATCTATCGTGAAAAAATTTAATTTATCTAAATACTTTGGATTAAAAAATATTATTAGAAAGTTGAATAAGGGAAGAAATGATTCAAACAGATATAAGTAATTTGCTTACGCGTGTTAAGTCTGCCACAAAAACAATTTAAATCGGACAGATCATCCACTTTCATAATGGATTAGCTTGCGCGGGCAAATTGCGAGCTTACCGACTTTTCACTTGTCAATGTCAATGTCATGTAGGGTTGCCTTCTCCCGACTTATTATTGTTAGGAAATATTCCGATTAAACGATCGAGAATGGCCTTTAAAATAAAAGTTTGATAAAATTTAATACATTTTTAACATTTATTGTAATATTGTAGTTTTTAAAATGGAGATGTTGAAAATTATCGTGATAAAATAGATTTGTCTTAATAAAAATTGTGTGTGAAAAGTCTTATGCTGGTCTAAAGATTATTATAAGGTCTATTAAGTGCACTACAATATCATTTCCTCGGGTGTCAGTAGGTGGTTCTTACGTAGGCAATGTCAGAGATTCACTCCTTAGCGGTTTTCGGAATAACGGAACATTGTGCACGTCGGCAGCCCTATCGCGAAATCTAGACAAATGATTAGTGAAAGTGTACTAAGATTGCGTTTGACATGAGAGCTTTCTTCACTAATTTGCTGGCGCCTGCGTCCGCGCCGGTGGGAAGTGAGACGGTCGTAATTTGTATGGACCAAATGATCGAATCGTGCCTCACGTACTCTACTCATTTATTATTAGTTATTTTTTCTTGAATAAAATTGGCACTCAAATATCAAGTAGATACATTATTAAGTATAGGTTATTTAGTAGGTAAAATGTT
>JADANM010006230.1:5864186-5878346 GCA_026213755.1 Eurema hecabe | reverse complement strand
TCTTGGTCTTGGTCTTGCTAAAAATACGCGGTCTTGTTCTTGGTCTTGGTCTTGCAAAAACGCAAGAACAAGACCAAGACTGCAAGACCAAGACTGAATTTGGGCAACTCTAGTAATAATGGGCTGTAACTCGTCTAACAATTCATTCGAAGCAGCCCTAATTTGTCAGTCTAAAGTCACAATGTAATTTATTCAAGTGCATTACTTTATACATGCTTACAATCTACTAGAGATGTCTAGACCAAAGTCTGGTCTAGGTCATAGATAAACCTATGCCTTGGTTGACTGGTAGAAATCACTTTTTAGTGATAAGGCCGCCAGTTACAACATTTCCAATAGTTAAAGATTGTTTAATATTGTTATACCTATATTGCAAAAAGAATAAATAAATAAATAAACAAACCTATATTTAAGGCTATGCCCATAGAGACATTTTGAGTAAGGGCTTTCTTTTAATGTTTTTATAAAAAATATTTTTGTTCTTAACATTTCTCATTACGAGAATTTGAAATTTGAAAATAAAATAAGGTTTTGAAGTATATTTCTGTAAATCTATTGGGAATATGTGTTGTCAAAGAAATGATTTAATACCGCCTTACACTACCCCAAAAATATAATCGTTCAAATTGGTTTATAATCGGCGGTGATATTGAAGTATGTTGAAAATTAGCCTATGTTATACACACAAATATTGGACATATTCCTATCCTTTAGCTATCCTATAACTATTACACACTGGTAGTAATTGCCTCTCTGGCGTAGGCCGTTTGAAATGTAAATGTATGTACTAATAAATATTCTATTTTATTTTATTTTGTTTTAAATTATTATATTAGACATATTACGATTACAAAGATAAAATAGCTTATTAAGCTGCCATAGTGTTGACACTACTTGAGGTGCGGCGTGTAATTGTGAGATAATAAGATAAACTTTCACAAATGGAAAGTGTAATATTTTGCCTCTCGAAGGGATTGGGCTTTATGGCCCATTGTGCGTCCGATTTATATAATTACAAGTGTAGTTGTCGCTGTTTTATGTGAACAAGTGCAGCGCATTGAAATGTTCATCAATTGGGCTTAAAAATATCCGGAATGGAATGTTTTTGTAGAAAGTTGCCTGTTGTATGTTTTGGGTTTGCCAGTTAATAAAAAATCATACATTTTAAATGAAAATTATTAAGTTACATGCTTAAGTAATTATATTATACTTAAGACTGATCTATTTTATATTAGATATTATAATGTCGTTATAGTGACTTTGTATATCTGTTTGGATATTTAAGCTTTGACGCTGAAAGCACTAAAGTGGTGTATTATGTTAAAAGTTTTGTATCAAGACCCTTCATAAACAGTAATTAATAATTAATTTGTTCTCGTGTTTTGTAATTAGACGTAAATTAGACTGAAATGACTATAGAATAACGTAAATACAGGATCGGGATAAAACGGCAGAACATAGTTAGTTCAAAAATAAACAACCTACATATAGTTAAAGTCAAAGATATATTATACTAACTGTTGCCCGCGGCTCGAAAAAAGGACAATGAAACAAACACACTTTCACATTTATAATATTATTATGGACAGTTACACCTTTGTATCGTGAGAATTACAAAACAATAATTTATATCTATAAAACTAGACTGCACATACATATAGCACCGTGTATCAATTTTCGCCACCGCCTACCGCGACCTACATATCTCTATTGGCTAATTGACCCGTCTGTCCCCACTATCAAATTATAACACCAGCAAAGGTAATTGTCTTCAATCAAACTAACCTTAACGACCCGACCTGACGTGGGCTCCGGTCGCATGGAGACATTATTGCATGTAGATTTTAGATATAGATTTCTATGTAATATTGAAGAATTAGGCTGCTAGCTGAAAGATCTATGTCTAAGAAATATTTATAGGAAAAGGCTACTGTGATATAATGCATTAAAGTTATAGAGTGGGGGTTATTATGTCACACCTTAGTAGAACAGTCATCTACTTAAGTTTTTGATTAAGAAAGTAATTTTCGTTAAGATCTTACGGACGCTAAATTATACTTTATTAAACATTCCAATTGGGTTTTGTATTCCCTAATCTAACGGTATGAAACAAATTTATAATATCCACAGTAAATGGAACTAGAATAACACTGTTGCAGGATGTTTGGTTCAGCGATAATGCGTCGCTTTGCTGAACCGTGCCGATGCGTTTTGCTGATTGCCATACCGGCTGCCCAACCATACTGATGCCTCATTTAGTTACTTAGATGGATATGTAGATTCAGTTAACATTCAATGCGAAGTGAAGCTTTTGTTTTTTGATGCCAGGTACTTGATCAAGTTCGCGAATGTTCATGGGCGGCGATGACCACTTTACATCAGGTGGCTCGCCTGCTTGTGTGCCCCCTATGTTTTAAAAAAAGAGGTTCCTCTCATTGTAAACGTTTACATCGGCCCATGAACAGTTGCAAAGCTATGTGCGTCACGATTGCGTTGCTGGTATTTAAAAAGGATAAAGGATTTGTGAAACAACGTTTAAAGGATAGAGATAGGGAATATTGGGCCTCCGATACTTTATAGAAAGAAGTTGAAGTAATAACTTTAATATGAAGGAGAATTTCATTAATTGACGCCGGTTTTTTACTACGGCAGTGGTACGGTATGGCAAAACAAGAAACTATCAGAGTCTCATGCCCATACTTCTCTGTAGAAGCGTTTCGAACCGTTGGTGCATAATTCTTGTGTAATATGATGATGACGATGTTCAAGTGCTACTACATGTTGTAGCCAAGTTAAAAAGTGCATCTAATTTTGACTTGGTCTTTACATCTTACTGTTAGCTATAGAATGATCTAACAAATAGTCTAGCGGTTTGTATTACACAATGGTTATCGGTCACGAACTGGATTGAACCCACGGACTGTTCACGAGTGGTATCGCGAATCGCTTGTTAATCTCTACAGGTGAATAGAGTGAGGTATTTGTAACGGTTATTTTAATTCTTTTGGGAAGATTAAATACTTATATTGTATTCGCAGCTAGTGCTAAGGGGTTGTGTTGATGTCTTGTTTCTATAAAAATAATTATATATAGGAATGTACAATTTACATGGTAGTTAAGTCGCATGAGTAAATTAATAAAGCTTATGAAAATATAGTCAGTTATTTAGAGTTTATATATACATACAATGTTATCTCGGGGATTGTTATTGGATACGCTTATTTCAAATTTATAACATAGTATAAAACAAAGTCATTTTCCGCAGACTATCGGTTTGTCCCCATGCATACTGCAGAGATATTTAAAACTACGCAACAAATTACGATGCGGGTTTTTTTTAATAGAGGTGTGATTTAATAGGAAGGATTGTACGAATATGAACATGCAATATATAGCGTACAATGCCGGGCTTGGCTACGTGTACTCGGTAATGTGAGGTCGTTAATATGAGCATTAGGTATAGTACGCGTCATTTATGTTTAGCGCTGGACGAGAATAGCTGCGCATCAGTAGAATCGCGCTCGTAATTGACGTATTGGTGCGAGAAAGACAACACGACTGGGACAACCAATCAACGCTCGCGCACCCGACGATCACGCGCCCCGCGCGCCGCGCCGTAACCCCGATACCTTATTTTTGACTTCTGCGCAGGTTTCGTTCAGCGCTAAAGATTCGTGACGCGTACTATACGTGTTATGTTACTGACGTCTTGTACTCTTATGGTTTTTCATTTTTTAATATAACTGTTAAGAACCGGGCAAAAGCATTTAAATTTTCATATCAAGCCTGGTGCAAAACACGAAATATGTTTCTTTCAATCTAAATAAAAAATCCCCTTAGCAAAAGAACTAGTTAATTGAGCAAGTCAAACATAGTTCCAAGAATGTCCTCATTTGCCGGTAAATTGCTCCTGCGGCGATCCTTTATGAAGATCAAAAGGACCTGCCTCCGGTATTATGTTACTGTAAAAAGCTTTGTAAGTGCTTCCCATTGGACGGCCTATCGTGTCCCTAGTTCACTTTATCAGAGAGATGTAGTTCTTTTTCATATACTTGCATATACTTTGCATGTATTGTACGTATAAATTACTTTCGTCTTGAATCTATTAAAAAAATGCATGAGATTCGTTTCCGTAGTTTTAAAGTTTTAAGCATACATAGGTATTAGGTACGAGTAGGTATAACTAAGGACAGAGAAAGCGATTTTGTTTTATACTATGCAGTAATGGGCTGCGTTGGCGAGCCACCTGATGGAAAGACGTCATCGTTACTCATGAACACTCGTGAAGCTTGACAGAGCCTACGGTGTGTTGCAGACCTTTTAAAAAATACGCTTTCTTCTCGCATAGTGTTCGTGATTGGGACAATATCGAGATAATAAGGTATTTTCTTTCGAGCTGCATAAAAAAAAGACATTCAGTTTTTATTACTTGGGAGATAAAAATACATTCATATATCATATTTAAAATTAAATTATTTTTGGTAAGGTAGTATTTAAATACCAGTAGCACATGTAGCTACGGCGTTTAATTTGATTTAATAGTTTCTATTAATAATACGAAGCTTTAACAATGAACAATGAACATATAACGTGGTTTGCGGTTTAACGATCGCTATAAAAGCGTTCGATTAAATCGACGTGTTTGTATATTTGTTTCTAAGGAAATTTATAATTAGTATTTTGATATTTTTCTTCTATGGCTGCCCGGGGAAGAAGGTTTCTTCATATCTAGTAAAAATGCCGCCGCCTATCTATTAAATAAAAAAATAAACTTTCAACTGAGTGAACAGATTTTTATGATTTGGGCCAATTCTGACGCGATGATATAAATGAGAAAGCTAAAGGATCTTATAATCTCGAAAGAGGTTTGTAAAACTCGTTAGTCCCTAGTTTAATAAACATAAAAGTAATTAAATTAAAAAGCGTTTAAAAATTCTATTAATAATATGATATTATAACATAAAATTAAAATGTATAAAAATATATCAGCTAATCTCAAAGAATCCAAACCAGCCTATTAGAACACTTAACTAACCATAAAAGCGAAAGAATTTGAGCATTAGTTGCGAAGTATGGTTGCTATATCGGGCTTGGCGACGCGCCAACCGCTGATCGGTGCTTGACTGGTTGACCATGCCTAGACTTAAACTTATTTCGAGATAAAGATATACTAGACTGGGAAATAACAATAATACAATACAGGATGCTTATACACAAACATTGGTAGGCAAGTCCCAAGCTAATCAGATCTTGTGTTATGGCATTATTTATATTAGGTATTTCCATCTGATTATCACCTGGAGACTTTTAAGAAGAGAGCATATTCTTCCTAAGATCACGGCTGGCAATACGCTCATGAGTCCCTCGTGAATGTTATGGGCGGAGGTGGTTATTTACCATATATGTTATTGTTTTATCAAAAAAAAAAACAAAAAAAATGGAAACTGGATAGCGTATAAATTACACAAATACTTTTTTTTGTAAATACACACATACAAGACAATAATTACTATGCATGTATCACTTAAACGTATAAAACAAAGTTCATCCATCTGTATGTAGGTATGCTTAAATCTTTGAAACTATGAAACTTGATCTCAAGTAAAATTAAAGAGCTAAGGACGTTTTAGGAGACGTTACAGAGCAAAAGCCATTTTATGATGTAACGTATTATTTAATTTATGAAGTACTATTTCCTATTACCAATTATTTATACATTTCTTTCGCAAGCAAAACTAGCCTATATCTGAAATTAATAAGAACCCTGTCCACTCCATACGGAGCTTATTTAAAAAACAAATAAGACGTTCCCCTTCATATAATTTTTATTCGTGTAGTATATAGATTAATAACTATAATCAATTTACAAATAGCTTTAATAGTTACTACCTACTATGAAATTATCATAAAATAATATTGACTGTACGAGACCAATAAAAAATATAATTACTCGATCAAAATAACATTATAACGGCGTCGAGATTTATGTGTGAGAAGATATCGAATTATTATCGACGTATCGCCAATTATGATACAATAGATGGATAAAAAATTGTGTTATCATAGAACTGGTATGGTACTACAGCTAGACTGAACGAGATGATTCATAGATGTGACTGAGTGAGTCGAGTTTTTGGTGTCGGGGTCTGTATAAATCCTTGCTAATATTATAAATGTGAATGTAGGGATGTTTGTTACGCTTACACGCAATAAATACTGGACTGATAGTCATTTTAATTTTGTACATATCTTCTTGGAGGTATCAGAATTAAAAAAAAGGTAAATGGTTGTTTTTTAATACCATGACAGTTCGAAAATGTTACTTTATGTAGAATTGTCGACTTAAGGTATGTTTGAATTTTATTTTAATAATAGAATTAAGTGTCAAAATAACGGGATAGAATATTAGTAAAGTTTAAACTTAGGTTACATCATTCATGTAACTCCAATATTTAAGTATTCCAACATATTATGTCATTAATGTTGAAAATGTTGATAAACGTTTGTAGTCAACTATATCTACCTAGTCAAGCAACTAGTTAAGCAAGAGCTAAGCCAAATATTATTTATATTAAATTATTTATATACTAGTTGGCCAGTCGCGACTTCGTAATAGTAGTAGGTAGGATAGAACAGCTTGGCCCGAAACCTTATATCCGTTTTTTAGGAACAAAACAAGAAAATTAATAAGTTAACGGTTCAGATGTTAACGAGTTATGGGCTTACCGACACGTTTTGCGATATTTTTTATTTTATAAATAGAGGATCTCTAAAATATCAACGTTGTCAGGTGAAGTGCGCACTGCCTCGTCTTAAAACCTGTCTGACTTGATATCTATTGAGATTACTCACTATTGTCGACCGCTTATTATATTGACATGAATACGTCTTTAAAATCGCTTCCATATTGGAAGGTGTTCAAAAAATGCAAATCATAACCAAGTCGTGTGGCACAGTGGAGCGTTTTTGTCTCAGTCCCATGTACCTCGTTTTTTTTTCGAAAATTATTGGTAACATTTTCAAAAAAAGTTTCCCCAAAAAGGTTTTATAATATGAAGAGGGGAGACGAGCTGGACGCACTCCTGCCCATAGCCAATGTAGTGCTACCCGGAACTTTGCAATAAAGCCCAACTCCGGGCAGGGGTGCACTACACTGACGCTCCCCACTTTGAATCGTCGGATGTTAAGACTCATTAGCCCAGTAATTTTGCTACCTCCCATAAGTCCCATAATATTAGGTTTATTAACACTTGCATGTATTTATTTTATCTTACTGTTATATTATCAGCAAAAGATGGTTTCACATATTCAGCAAGTTGCTCATCAGTCGTCCCACGGCGCGTGCGGCACGCGTCTCGCTATGCCCTAATCGAATTAAACGCACGTGACGTCACGATTCACGGGCACATTCCGTATGACGTCATGCGATCGCTTTATTTTTACTTTTAACGGCTTAGTTGGTACGCCGAGAAGTTTTTTCTAACTGGTCTTAAAGGTTTGGTGTAACATATATTTTAAACATGGAAGTTTAGGTTGTTGTCTTGTTTGGTTCAAATATAGTTGTATTCTTATATGTGCTTATAAATTTTTTTTATATTTTTTTATAATCAGAAGTGTCAGTTGATGAGTACTGTTGGTATAATTTAACATTTTTATAAACATATACGAGGTGTGTTCAAAAAGTATCGCGAATTTTTAATTTTCGCGGGTTACGTATATCCGAACTTCGATTTTTTTGTGGCGTTATGTAGGTACTCATATCGCTCACTTATGCCGACAAGCTCGGCTATTTTGAATGTTCACTTAATTATTGACAGCTGCTTTGCTTGCAAGTGTTTTGGGTCGTCTTCGATTTTTACTTAATCAAAAAATGCTGGCTCAAAGAACCTGTATCAAATTTTGTGTGAAAAACGAAATTAAGTGTGCGGATGCATTCCGAATGTTGACTGTGGCTTACGGAGAAGCTACCTTGGACCGAAGCAACGTTTATTGGTGGTACAAAATGTTTTTAGAAGGCCGAGAAGATGTGAAGGACGAGGAGCGTGCCGGACGCCCGAACACTTTAACAACAGACGAATTTCTTCGATTACAGGGGCGTGGTACACCATGAGTTCTTGCCTGAGGGAAGAACGGTCAATAAGGAATATTACCTCCAAATTTTGCCCAATTTGCGCGAAGCAATCCGCCAGAGAGCCCGGATTTGTGGAAGAACAAAAATTGGCATGTGCACCACGATAACGCCCCTGCTCACACATCATTGCTTGTGCGCGACTTTTTGGCCAAAAACAGCACGCTAATGATGCCGCAGCCACCGTATTCCCCAGATCTGGCCCCCTGTTACTTTTTCTTGTTTCCTAAACTGAAAAGGCCCATGAAAGGACGACGTTACGCTACGCTTGATGAGATAAAGACGGCATCGAAGGAGGAGCTAAACAAGATAAAAAAAATTATTTTTTGAAGTGCTTCGAAGATTGGAAAAACCGTTGGCACAAGTGTATAATATCTCATGGGGATTACTTTGAAGGGGGCCAAATAGATATTCATGAATAAATAAATAATTTTTGAAAAAAAAAACAAAATTCGCGATACTTTTTGAACACACCTCGTATGCTATTTAAAAATGCCCAAGATAATAACCGATTTGATGTGTACGAAACGTTGAGATAACTTTTGTTACAATTAACTAGCCACATTATACATAAGCTTACAAATCTAAAAATATCTAAAACTGAGATTTTTCCGACCGATCATTGGACATTTCATGACTTAAAGTGTCACTTTAGAAAAATATTATGACGTGTTTTGACCGACTTCAAAATAAAGAGAATGTTTCTCAATTGGAACGTAGATATGCTTCTTTTTAAATAATATTGATGTTCCAGGGAAGGTATCATGCGGCGCCTGCGGGGGCAAGTGCAGCGGGGAGGTGCTGCGCGTCTCCGACAAGTACTTCCACATGGCGTGCTTCACGTGCCGCACCTGCTCCGCGTCGCTGGCACGAGGCGGCTTCTTCTGCAAGGATGGATACTACTACTGCCCACAAGTACGTTGTTAAGGTCGTTATGTCCATCAGGGTGAGCTTGGAGCTTGGGTGACATGTCTTTAAACAATGATACACCTACCAGAAATCCTGGGTTGCTTCTGCAGGGATGGATACTATTAAAATAAAATAAATAAAATAATCGTTTGTTGCTATTATAAATACAAAATGAAAAAAAAAAACAATTAGATAAATACACAAAATATAAGTAACAGCAAAGGGAGAGGGCTCAGCTTGTGCTACACAGACTACGATACTCTGTGAAGCGCTGGTTTTCAGCCTCCCCTTTTCTACTTTCCACAAGTGAGTCGTAATGGTCGGTAAGTAGTGTATAAGTGACGGAAGTCTGAAGTGTTATGGACAATGAAGGTTCATATTCACCTTCTTCATAAACTATCAATTCACTAATCAGAGGTACTTTAGACCTGTAGTTACCGCTACTTATGTGTCCAGAAAGTTCTTAGCTTTACTTCTTCTACAACTTTACTCGATGATTCTATTTTTCACCTCTACAGGATATTACAGTACTTATTTTAGCACAACCTAACCGATAAGAAAGTAGTAAAATTCATTTATTTATGTGGAGCGGAACGCAATAAAGCTAGGGTGATAAGAACCTTCGAGTAATTATTTTCAGCTTACTGCCCGCTGTATACGGCAAAAATGCGAAAAGGAAATTGCATGTCATTGCTCGGTCTTTTTACTAAAATGCTTTTACTTTAAAAGACCTAACTGTGTACTTAATACCCATTATTCTTATTGCTCGGATAATGTAGACTCAACATGGCATCATAACCCTTGATAAGTTTCCTCCTTTTATTTTTTCTAAATATGATGTGACTATGTTATATAATCGCTTAAGATGCTTCAAATATTAAGAAAAAGTTGGACTTGTAAATGTTAAAATCTACGGACCTTTTCTTATTAAATTTGACGATCTGACCTTATGGTGTTCGTTCGATTATCCTGTTCTATAACTTCCACCCATAAAACTTCCAACATATGGTTGTCACATGAATAAGAATGTTTTTTCCTAATTCCAGGATTACCAGCGCGCTTTCGGCACGCGGTGCGCCGCCTGCAACCAGTATGTGGAAGGTGAAGTGGTTTCCGCACTTGGCAATACGTACCATCAGAAGTGTTTCACTTGCGCGAGATGCAAGTAAGTTGTTATCAGCTTTACATTAAACATTACTTACTTGCTTTGATAACTTTGACCGACTTCTTACAGAACACCATATTTAAAACCTGAAGTTCTCAATTCAATCGTCATCGATATCGAAAAAATTTAATACCACTTATAACTTACCTAATATTGATCGATCAGTTCATCCTATTCTTGTCGTAGAAGAAACAATTTTTTTTTTTCATTTTTATTCGAAATTCGAAAAGCGTATCGAAACTAGTCGAAATCGATGTCGATTGTGTTAGGAGTAGGGCTTCTGATCTTAATAAAATAAGACGGTATAAGCGTAAACTATTGTATTGATCTTTGGTTAACATTTTCCAGGCGCGCGTTCCCCTCCGGCGAGAAGGTAACGTACACGGGTACAGAGGTGATATGCGCCGCGTGCACGTCCGCGCCGCAGAAGCACACGGCGCGCGCCGCACGCTCGCCCGTGTCGCCCGTCTCCCCCGCACCCGTCACCCCCGTGTCGCCCGTCTCTAACGATCACGACCACGTGGATCAGAGACAGCCGGATCCTAATGGTGAGTGGTATATCAGATTATAATAAATTGGTATTGTTTTATAAGTTTAGAAGGGTTAGTGTACGAGGTTATTCCGTTGGTCTAATCGTAGCTACAGTTGTATGATACAACTTTACAAGTTAGCAACGCCCATCATAAAACAGACAAATACAACTATATCACATTAGAGACTATCCTAGTTTTTCAATTACAGAGCATAGTGCGACTCAGTGGCACACATGGCTAGTCTGAAGCTAATTGGAACTTTGAACTTGTGAACTTTGAGCGCTCGATGGTGCAAAGCGTTGATGTAGTTGAAACATTCAACATTGAGCATTATGCTGCATAATGCGCTTTAGTGCTGTAATTGAAATAGTTGTTACTGTCGATCGGAATCGATACTTATTTATTTATTTATTTTATTTAATACACAAACAGGTTACTGTAATCGCATGATAATACATAAGCTTAACACTGATAGATGCACGAGACAGTATCCCAAAATAGTGTACATATCAACTTAAATTAACTTAACTAAACCGAGAGCGGTGGAGGAATATGATGACTGACATTATCATCTTCACATATACAGAAAATACATTTATTATTGTGCATATTATGTGGTTATGTGACATGAGAGGTGGCAGATAGACTTGGCTTTCATAATACCAGTAATTTTTTTATCATTTGAGAAATTACTAAAAACGTCTACGTCAGTGTTAGCAAGAGATATATCATTATATCTGCGGCACATTCTCACCAGCAGATTGTAATAAGATGTGTTATTTTTATAAATTTGATACGTGGTGGTCGCAGAGTGCGCGGGGTGCGGGCAGGAGCTGTCGGAGGGGCAGGCGCTGGTGGCGCTGGAGCGGCAGTGGCACACGTGGTGCTTCGCGTGCGGCGAGTGCGGCTGCGTGCTGGCGGGCGAGTACATGGGCCGCGCGGGCGTGCCCTACTGCGAGCGCGACTACCAGCGCCTCTACGGCGTGCGCTGCGCCTACTGCCAGCGCTTCATCTCCGGCAAGGTGCTGCAGGTACGTTACGAGTCAACAAACACAATTAACTCGTTGTTAGATTACAGTCAGCATTCAAGTACGCGTCACGAATCTTTAGCGCTGAACGAAACCTGCGCAGAAGTCAAAAATAAGGTATCGAGGGAACGGCGCGGCGCGCGGGTGCGTGATCGTCGGGTGCGCGAGCGTTGATTGGTTGTCCCAGTCGTGGTGTCTTTCTGGCACCAATACGTCAATTACGAGCGCGATTCTACCAATGCGCAGCTATTCTCGTCAATCGCTTAACATAAATGACGCGTACTATACTTCGACTCGCGGATAGTCTGGTCGCATACACTATAGTTATAGATCGTAAATTAAATTTGAAAAAGCGATTGTAGTCTAAATAATTAAATGTTTAAATTATGTAGATTTTTAATTACGACAACAAACGCGAAATATATTCTTTTAAGATCGTTGATAATAATAACACCGCAGATGTTCATATTATGTATATGTCATTCTTTTTATTGTTAAATATTTGTTGCTTATACTCTTGATCTTGAAGTTCATAGACAGCAGTAGACGCTAATAAATTTGTCTAAAGTGTTACGGTAAAAACAACTTAACAATCAAATACACTTACAAGTATTGTAATAAAATGCAAGATAATTGCTCTATCAAGCTTGTAGTACCATGACAAACAAATTAGATGCACGTGTAACGGCGATTGAGACTTCGAAACAATAGCGTTCCGCACCATTAATTTGAGAACATGTCCATTAGCTTAGTGACTCAGTGGAGACAACAATGACTGTTGAGATTTGTCAATGTACCCGGGATTAACAAGCTAATTTGATCACTATCAGCCTAGTAATAGCACCTATTATTACGTATTGTAATTAGGTTGGATTAATCTCATTATAGTGTGCGCTTTAAATGGTTTTGTATCTCTTTATAGGTTGTTTGGCTTGTTGGAATAATTGATGTTAAAGCACTAAATATTATTATAATTATGTTGTTGGGTTCTGTATAGTTGCTGTAACAATATGATATTTTTTATAATGTTTTAAATATTCCTTTGAGTACTTACTACTTATTTTTGTACAAGGAGGCCTTAGTCTGTGCTTTTTTTTTGGTGCAGATACATAATGTAATCTAAAAGCAGTACCAAACGACCTCGTTCTCAAAAATCTCATAAAAAACCCGTTCACTAGTTTTCCAGTTTGTTTTCATGAACCAATAACCAAGTAAATCTTTTTGTAAATGTATAGGGTTTCAAAAATAATTCATATTCGATCGGTTGATCGACAACCGCTTGGCGCAGTTGAAAAAATATTTGTAATTCATATTTGTATTTTTCTGGGGTCTTCTGTTGCTATGTATTGCATGTATCAATTTACAAAAAGAAAAGTATGTATATGTAATTTATCCGTTATCTAGTTGCCACAAGACAAGCTCTGCTCAGCGTGGGACTAGATGGCGCTGTGTGTAAGGATCCTGAAATATTTATTCAAAGTCAAAGTCAAAGCCAAATTATCTTTATTCAATTAGGCTACATAAAGTAACACTTTTGAATCGTCGTGGTATTACAAAACATTTACCACCGGTTCGGAAGGCAGTTTCTACCGAGAAGAACCGACAAGAAACTCTGGTAGTCGCTCTTTTTTACCCGACTACGGCAAAGCCAAAGGAGGGTTATGATTTTGACAGGCTATGTATGTATGTATGTATGTATGTATGTATGTTCATCTGTTCCCTCGTAACTTCTAAACCACTAATCAGAATTCGACAAATGACATATCATTAGAAGCGTCTTAATTGTCCGCTGGTTATAGGCTATATAGATTTTCACCAAATTTAATGTGGCGCCCTCTAGCGGACAAAATATACAGAGTAAAAAATAAAGTTAAGCTAGATATGCCGTGTTTGGTATCATTTTAAAGCGCTTCACTTGTACATTTCGAATATATATATATATATATTACTAGCATTTGCTTGTGACTTTACCTGTATTCATGGGGTACTTTTATACTTTTTCAGCGTCGTTTTTTGTCGCAGTTGGGTTTTAGTTTTTTTACTTTATCTTGTAAAAAATAAGAACTTACAATTGTAAATATAAATAAAAACTCGACTAATTATTATTTATGTATATATCTGATGGTAGTGCAATGAACACGTTCCAGGCGGGCGAGAACCACCACTTCCACCCGACGTGCGCGCGCTGCAGCAAGTGCGGCGACCCGTTCGGCGACGGCGAGGAGATGTTCCTGCAGGGCGCCGCCATCTGGCACCCGCGCTGCGGGCCCGCGCCGCACGCGCCGCTCGCCGCCGGCGACCCACTAGATCGCGCCTCCTCCGAGCTACAGGTACACCCACACACACACAAATAATTATATCACACGCATCCATAATATACTACAGGCAAAGAAACGT
>JADANM010006230.1:5821900-5862256 GCA_026213755.1 Eurema hecabe | reverse complement strand
TCTGCAGGGATGGATACTACTACTGCCCACAAGTACGTTGTTAAGATCGTTATGTTCATCTAGGTAAGCTTGGACCACATGTCTTTAAACAATGATACACCAATCAGAAATCCTGGGCTGCTTCTGCAGGGATGGACACTATTAAAATAAAATAAATAAAATAATCGTTTATTGCTATTATAAATACAAAATGGAAAAAAAAAACAATTAGATAAATACACAAAATATAAGTAACAGCAAAGGGAGAGGGCTCAGCTTGTGCTACACAGACTACGATACACTGTGAAGCGCTGGTTTTCAGCCTCCCCTTTTCTACTTTCCACGAGTGAGGCGTAATGGTCGTTATGTAGTGTATAAGTGACGGAAGTCTGAAGTGTTATAAACAATGAAGGTTCATATTCACCTTCTTCATAAACCATCAATTCACTAATCAGAGATTCTTTAGACCTGTAGTGACCCCTACTTATGTGTCCAGAAAGTTCTTAGCTTTTCTTTTTCTACAAATTTACTCGATGATTCTATTTTTCACCTCTACAGGATTTACAGTACTTATTTTAGCACAACCTAACCGATAAGAAAGTAATAAAATTCATTTATTTATGTAGAGCGGAACGCACTAAAGCTAGGGTGATAAGAACCTTCGAGTAATTATTTTCAGCTTACCACCCGCTGCTGTATACGGCAAAAATGCGAAAAGGAAATTGCATGTCATTGCGCGGTCTTTTTACTAAAATGCTTTTACTTCAAAAGACCTAACTGTGTACTTAATACCCATTATTCTTATTGCTCGGATAATGTAGATTGTAGACTCAACATGGCACCATAACCCTTGATAAGTTTCCTCCTTTTATTTTTACTAAAATATGATGTGACTATGTTATATAATCGCTTAAGATGCTTAAAATATTAAGAAAAAGTTGGACTTGTAATACATCTTGTAAATGTTAAAATCTACGGATCTTTTCTTATTAAATTTGACGATCTGACCTTATGGTGTTCGTTCGATTATCCTGTTCTATGACTTCCATCCATAAAACTTCCAACATATGGTTGTCAGATGAATAAGAATGTTTTTTCCTAATTCCAGGATTACCAGCGCGCTTTCGGCACGCGGTGCGCCGCCTGCAACCAGTATGTGGAAGGTGAAGTGGTTTCCGCACTTGGCAATACGTACCATCAGAAGTGTTTCACTTGCGCGAGATGCAAGTAAGTTATCATCAGCTGTACGAATAGTCTTGATAGCTCCTGCTTTTACTTATAACTGTACAAAACATTACTTATTTGCCTTGATAACTTTGACCTATCCAATAAATAAAATAATTTTCAAACGAATTTTTACAGGACACTGTATTCAAAACCTGAAGCTCTACTCTCAATTCAATCGTCGTCGATCAGTTCATCGTATTCTTGTCGTAAAAGAAACAATTTTTTTTTTCATTCATATTCGAAAAGTGTATCGAAACTAGTCTAAATCGACGTCGATTGTGTTAGGAGTGGGGCTTTTGATCTTAGTAAAATAAGACGGTATAATCGTATTGTATTGATCTTTGGTTAACATTTCCAGGCGCGCGTTCCCCTCCGGCGAGAAGGTAACGTACACGGGTACAGAGGTGATATGCGCGGCGTGCACGTCCGCGCCGCAGAAGCACACGGCGCGCGCCGCACGCTCGCCCGTGTCGCCCGTCTCCCCCGCGCCCGTCACCCCTGTGTCGCCCGTCTCTAACGATCACGACCACGTGGATCAGAGACAGCCGGATCCTAATGGTGAGTGGTATACCAGCTGATTTTTGTGAATTGAGAGGTGATGTCAATTGGTATTGTTTTATAAGTTTAGAAGGGTGAAGTGTACGAAGTTATTCTCTTGGTCTAAGGTAATATAAATCTTTATAACTATTTCGGCTAACATTGTGTAATCGTAGCTACAGTTGTATGATACAACTCTACAAAGTTAGCAACGCTCGTCATATAACAGACAAATACAACTAAATCACATTTAAGACTATCCTAGTTTTCCAATTCCAGAGCATAGTGCGACTCAGTGGCACACATGGCTAGTCTGAAGCTAATTGGAACTTTGAACTTGTGAACTTTGAGCGCTCGATGGTGCAAAGCATTGCTGTAGTTGAAACATTCAACATTGAGCATTATGCTGCTTAATGCGCTTTAGTGCTGTAATTGAAATAGTTGTTACTGTCGATCGGAATCGATACTTATTTATTTATTTATTTTATTTAATACACAAACAGGTTACTGTAATCGCATGATAATACATATGATGATTAACATCATCATCTTCACATATACAGAAATTACATTTATTATTGTGCATATTATGTAGTTATGTGACATGATACTTGGCTTTCATAATACCAGTAATTTTTTTATCATTTGAGAAATTACCAAAAACGTCTACGTCAGTGTTAGCAAGAGATATATCATTATATGTGCTAATAAGATGTGTTATTTTTATAAATTTGATACGTGGTGGTCGCAGAGTGCGCGGGGTGCGGGCAGGAGCTGTCGGAGGGGCAGGCGCTGGTGGCGCTGGAGCGGCAGTGGCACACGTGGTGCTTCGCGTGCGGCGAGTGCGGCTGCGTGCTGGCGGGCGAGTACATGGGCCGCGCGGGCGTGCCCTACTGCGAGCGCGACTACCAGCGCCTCTACGGCGTGCGCTGCGCCTACTGCCAGCGCTTCATCTCCGGCAAGGTGCTGCAGGTACGTTGCGAGTCAACAAACACAATTAACTCGTTGTTAGATTACAGTCAGCATTCAAGTACGCGTCACGAATCTTTAGCGCTGAACGAAACCTGCGCAGAAGTCAAAAACAAGGTATCGAGGTAGCGGCGCGGCGCGCGGGGCGCGTGGTCGTCGGGTGCGCGAGCGTTGATTGGTTGTCCCAGTCGTGTTGTCTTTCTCGCACCAATACGTCAATTACGAGCGCGATTCTACCGATGCGCAGCTATTCTCGTCAATCGCTAAACATAAATGACGCGTACTATACTTCGACTCGCGGACAATCTGGTCGACCACTTATAAGCCTCATACACTATAGTTATAGATCGTAAATTAAATTTGAAAAAACGCATAAAGTAATTGAATGTTTAAATTATGTAGATTTTCAATTACGACAGCAAACGCTTGTTATATGTTACTCTGTTTATTGTTAAATATGTGTTGCCTATGTTCTTGATTTTAAATGAATTCGCTAATAAAATTGAAATGAATAGAAAGTCCATATACAGCATTGGGCGCTACTAAAATTGTCTATTTTATATCTAAAGTGATACGGTAAAAAACAACTTAACGATTAAATACGCGTACAAGTATTCTAATAAAATGTAAGATAATTGCTCTATCAAGCTTGTAGTACCATGACAAACAAATTAGATGCACGTGTAACGGCGATTGAGACTTCGAAACAATAGCGTTCCGCCACATTAATTTGAGAACATATCCATTAGCTTAGTGACTCAGTGGAGACAACAATGACTGTTGAGATTTGTCAATGTACCTGGGATTAGCAAGCTAATATGATCACTATCAGCCTAGTAATAGCACCTATTATTACGTATTGTAATGAGGGTGGATTAATCTCATTATAGTGTGCGCTTTAAATGTTTTTGTAACTCTTTATAGGTTGTTTGGCTTGTTGCAATAATTGATGTTAAAGTAATAAATATTATTATTATGTTGTTGGGTTCTGTATAGTTGCTGTAATAATATAATAATTTTTATAATGTTTTAAATATTCCTTTGAGTACTTAATTTTTGAACAAGGAGGCCTTAGTCTGTGCTTTTTTTTGGTGCAGATACATAATGTAATCTGAAAGCAGTACCAAACGACCTCGTTCTCAAAAATCTCATAAAAACACGTTCACTAGTTTTCCAGTTTGTATTGATGAAGTAATATCGAGTATATTCGATCGGTTGATCGACAACCACTTGGCGCAGTGGAAAAAATATTTGTAATTTACATTTGTATTTTTCTGGGGTCTGGATGTTGCTATGTATTGTATGTATGTATTTAAAAAGTAAGTGTATTCAAAATTCATAGTTAATTTATTCAAAAAGAAAAGTATGTATATGTAATTAATCCGTTATCTAGTTGCCACAAGACAAGCTCTGCTTAGCGTGGGACTAGATGGCGCTGTGTGTAAGGGTCTTGAAATATTTATTTATTTCGGTATATATCTGATGGTAGTGCAATGAACACGTTTCAGGCGGGCGAGAACCACCACTTCCACCCGACGTGCGCGCGCTGCAGCAAGTGCGGCGACCCGTTCGGCGACGGCGAGGAGATGTTCCTGCAGGGCGCCGCCATCTGGCACCCGCGCTGCGGGCCCGCGCCGCACGCGCCGCTCGCCGCCGGCGACCCACTAGACCGCGCCTCCTCCGAGCTACAGGTACACCCACACACACACACACATCATTATATTACACGCATCCATAATATATTACAGGCAAAGCAACACCTACATATCCGCCTCGTCCGAGCTACAGGTACACGCGCACACGCACACACACACGCACACACAAGGGCGTACAACATAGCACACATATTACAATTACACGAATCCATAATATAATACAGGCGAAGCAACACCTGCATATACATGGACGCGCACGCACTGACATACGCCCGAACGCACACACAAACGAATCGGTAGAACTCTTGAGGTTTCGTAGCTGCAGGAATACACGCAAACACAAACACACGCACACATCTACACCTACTAAGTAAGAAAGGTGAAGCAGACGTATATACATACTTGTTTATTTTAAATATTATTTTGCATGGTTATATATTGTAGTCAATACGTCAATTTCTTAGATTTTTGACTAGACTTTCATTATTACATTGAGAAATAGATTGCATTTTGATAACGTGATTCATGAATCTCACTGTGTTGCAATTAGCATGCTAAATAGTTTAGGACATTCCTAAATTTCATTTAGACACATTATACATTATTTTGTAAAGCAAAGTGAGCGATTTTTTTAATTCTCGTGTAATATTTAATTTTTATATTTATTATTTTAGCTTATATTGCTTTACTCGATTTTAATCAAACTAGCATTAAATTGATATAAATTTACATTCTAGTTCGATTAAATAAGCCATAGGTGTTATACATAGAGCAAGTAGTAACGTCTGAGGGTTAGAAAGAGACAGAGAGAAGATCGGGGTACCCTATTTTATCTTAAAAATGTCATAAAAATATTAATTACTAATTAATTGACAATTTATTTTCTTTTAAAAATTTATAAGATTTTCATTCAAAGTCAATTTTTATACTATCCAATTAGGTAGCCGTGCTCGACTCATAGCCAAATAATCATTCAAAGAAAATAAATAAAAGATGATATGCTTTTATGATTCAACTGAATCGAATGATAAGTTTATAAAACTTTTACTATATCTACACCTAAGACTAGATTACCACCAAGGGTACCGCGATGCTCTGTCCCGCTCTAACCGCGAGACGCGTGCTCTATGTATGAGCCTGTACGCGACGCTTGTGTTCAGTTCTCGATGCGGTCGCGCACGCCGAGCGTCAACGGGTCCTACTGCAGCCCCTACAGTAGTCTCAATAGGAAGGTCCGTTTTTTCATTTTTATTTTTGTTCTATAACCAACCAGTTATTTTTATTTTGAAAAAAAAAAATGCCAGCAGTAGCTCTTGTAAATACTTTTTGTAATTAAAATATAATTGTTTGGTTTGTTATAGGACGTTATTATTTTTAAGTTTGCATATAGCAGTTCATTTATTTGTTATCATTTATTTTTTGTTATTTTTACCCTTTTTTGTTGATGGTGCAGTGGAGCATGAGGATGTGAAGATTTTTATTTTAGAATATTATATTGTTTTGGATTATTTTCGTTTCTACAAAAGAGATGATTATAAAACCCTTGTTTTGAATGGTATAGGTACACAAACTATTACAATAAAGAAATTTTTCGCAGCAGTCTTCAACTATAGTAATATGTTTTAAGGGTATTAAACTGATGAGTCTGTGAAGGTACCCGTGACCCCTACCCATTATGGTAAGCCGGAACACAGTGTGGTTTTCGTTGGTACGAGTCTGACTTAACCCACCCTATGAAGATTTCACTATAGAAATGAGTTCTCAACTACTTTCACATTTTTCTAGTAGATTAACTAGGGTCTCCACCTTCGAGTATTTAGAGTTTACTACTAGTATATCCTGTTGTCTATGAAAGGCCCAGTGCCCCAACTACTACGGGCAGGGTTCTCACGCGCTAGTTTCCTTGCGGCAGTACGGCGGGTCGCGCGCCGTGTCGCCGGGGCTGGCGCTGCGCGAGTACCGCTCGTGCCGCTGCTCGGCGGACTCGTCGCCGCACCGCATCACCGCCTTCTCGTACCTCACCAGCGAGCCCGCGCGCCTGCGCCGCCCCGTCACCGTGGCCGACCGCCCGCCCGCCTCGCCGCACTTCCATAGGCCGCCATGTTTGTATTATTATTATAATACCATTATCATAATTCATAAATATCAACCATAGACTATATAATATAGGTTACACTATCCGTACTATAGTGTGTAATGAGGCTGTTTTAAATAGATGAGCGTTGGATTCTTATTAACTGATAAATTGATATAGTGGATAGATGAAAATGGATATGTAACGTGATAATAACGGAAGATCTTTAGATGAAATATAACATACCTCCACGGATGGTTGCATTATCAATTTATTTTTATTTCTTTATATTCATCCCACATGCAATGAAAAATCAAATCAAATCACTTTCAATAATAAATCATCCAATCGCCTCACTGTTGATTAATTATGTATTCGTATACTTAAAATGGAATTACAACATTGAAAGTAGTGGAAGCTTTAATATTATCTCTCATTAATTAGTATGATGTTATAAAAAAAAATAACATGTGTGTGTGCGTGCAGCGAGCGCGAGCACGCGCGCGTCGTCGCGCGCGGGCAGCAAGGCGTCGTCGCGGCCGGGCATGCGCGCGCTCGTGGACTCCATGCGCGCCGAGACGCCGCGCCCCAAGTCGCCGCGCATGAACAACGAGGTGACGGCCCTATTCGTTACATAAGTACTTCTTAGTATAAAACAAACTCGCTTTCTGTAACCCTGTAGGTATATACTATATACGCTTTGAGGGCGTTCGAAACCTAGAGGGGGCGTAACCCCTTAGGTCGGGAGGGCGATGTATAATTAGCAATATAGGAATATATGCTTAAATGCGATACAGTACGCAACTAATTCTCATGCCTTTATTTAATACAAAGAGTGATTCAAGCGTGGGGTTTGTAATATGTATAATATATGCAAACGAATCCGGGGCGGGCTAGTTCTACATATTTGTATTGGCTGTTATGCTATGACTTACTTTTATATAATAAAACTTAGGCCTTTTATAAATTATGTATATCATCATCAGTCATCGAAATCGAAGCCTATTATATCTACTCCTCATTAAAATTAAACATTGAATAAACTGATTTTTTTAATCAATGAATAAAAGAAAATTTAAATAAAGAATAATAATTTCCAGGAACCCATAGAGCTGTCGCACTACCCTTCCGCGTACAAGCCTCCCCCAGGAACCAAACCTAAGATAGAGAGAGACGACTTCCCCGCACCGCCCTACCCCTACACGGATCCAGGTGAGAATTATACTCAATATAAGCATCCATCCATCCATCAATTTTTAAACCTCTAAGTTCTACATTACGTTCCGTTTGATTTGTTTAAAATATATGTATAATAGATTTTTTTTTGGATTTTACGTAGCTTAAAACAAAGTGGCATTCCGTCGTCTGTCCCTTGTATGTTTAGATCTTGCTAAAACTTCATGCTTTTTTAATAGATACAGTGATTGAAGTCGTTGTAAGCCTTCCTAGGTTTACGTGTCTAATACAAGCATCATACATACATACATACATATTATATTTTTAAATTGATTTTCCAGAGCGCCGGCGCCGCTGGTCGGACACATACAAGGGCGTGCCCGAGAGCGACGACGAGGCGGACGCGGCCAAAGTGAACGGCAACGGGCACCTGCCCGACCACAAGCTGCGCAAGGAGGAGCAGGAGCTGGCCAAGATCGACTCGGGCATAGCGCAGGTATAGTAAGCGTCATTTATGTTTAGCGCTGGACAAGAATAGCTGCGCATTGGTAGAATCGCGCTCGTAATTGACGTATTGGTGCGAGAAAGACAACACGACTGGGACAACCAATCAACGCTCGCGCACCCGACGATCACGCGCCCCGCGCGAAGCGCCGTTACCTCGATACCTTATTTTTGACTTCTGCGCAGGTTTGGTTCAGCGCTAAAGATTCGTGACGCTTCTTATACTATGTATACTATACGTGCTCGCCATGGCTAAACTAATGACAAGTTAGAGCAGTCTCTTTAAAAGTGGGCGATAACGCCCCTTTGTGGGCGTTTGGAACATACAGGGGCACGTTAAGGGGCTCTGAAAAATGGGGGACGTTGATGTGGGTAAAAAAAGTAAATTAAGACCCCCCCTACTACACAGTAACAAATAATAAGGCTTTGAAAAATTTTAAGTACTAATAAAAATAAACTTGTAAGTCATTGCATGTACTGCGCGTAATGTTATAAAATATTAATGTGTTATTGTTGTTTCGTTGTAGGTATTTTTAAAGGAAGTGAAAGAACGTGAAAAATTACAACAATGGAAGAAACAAAATTTAGACCCTAGGAACGCTAGCAGGTTTGTGTATACTCCTATAGTAATTTCAAATTTTATAAGTAAATTTCTAGTAAAACTATAGAAGTAAATCATTGAAGTGAACCTTAATTATGTATAACTAGCCGTGCCCCGCGATTTGACTCACATTTATTTATGTATAATACACAAACCTTTTTTTTTATTTAAGCATACATAGAGACAGACAAAAGTAATGGCTTGAATGAAACGGCACGTACTATACATTAAATTAACAGATAGTAATTTAGCACTGAAAAACTTACACAATAAATATATACGGACAAATTACCAAACAGATATTCAAAAGGTTTAATTAAAAAAATAAATTAATAAAAACATATATTGTATAAAAATATAGTTTAATTATGAATGTTTTGAACATTACTGAGACTGAAAGATTGTTATATGGCTAATGTCAATGACGTGGGCAGGACGCCGTCGGCGGCGCGCGAGGCGGTGTCGCGGCTGCGCTACTCGTCGCCGGTGGGCGCGTCGCCGTCGCGCACGCTGGACCGGCCCGCGCACCACGACTGCCACTCGCTCTCCGACCACCACCACGTGCCCTCCTACAACGGTGAGCGCGCACGCGCACACACACGCACACACACACACACCCACACACATATATACATATATACAAGACAAGTACGCATGCACGCACACGCACATATAGAATAAAACAATATGCATATGTACAATAAACGTAGGCACACACACACACACGCATATGCATATGTTAGGGATGCATACATAGGTAGATGGATGAGTCCACTCAAAACACAAATACATTCAAATAGACATGTGTAATAATGAGTGCATACGCATTATATTATACAATTCAATAAACGAATAAAATTTAAAAAAAGAATTTTAAAACACATTTGCACAGAAATGAAAACATATTTGTTTTAAACTGACACGTTTAAAGACCGACAATGGATTCAGAGTCATATAAAATAACTCTTCTTGATTACAAACAAGCCTATACGTACATATAAAGATATATTGTAATATATATCTTACACTATCGTACTGACTTTTATATACAAAATGTTGTGTTCTTTGTTTACATACACACATTCACACTGACACTGACACTAATTAACAATATATAAACTAGTTTATTTACTATATCTTTATGGGCTTAGTGTGTTAAAGGGTAACTGGAAAAAAATTCACTGGCAGTGTTATATTAAGCACTTGGGAATTGGAATTATATAGTACATAATATATTTGCCTATGCATAAGAATATCTTAATAAAGATATAAATTGGGAGCCAAATTTCCTTAATATCGGTGTACTACCTTCACAACACAATTTTGTATGATTATACACGAATGCAAATGCCTTCAAATAAAATTTTAGATCTACTAATGTGTTTCCCTTAAATGTACTAATTATAGAAAATTCTACTAACAGTTTAAGAAAGTGTAAACTACTTTATATTTCTGTCAAATTAATTTTAATAATAAATTGATATAGAAAAATATAATTGTCTCACTTTAACTTTCGTAATTATAATTGTGTTCGAATGAGATAACAATATTTTATTAAATTTAATTTGACAGCTTTGTACAGATATAGAAAAGGCATACCATAGACAAGATTTGTTTCTTTCAGTCTTTACATATCATTTAAATGATGGTGAGTTTGGTTGAAAATAAGAAATAAAATGTTACTCTTACACAGTAAACATTATGTATTAAGTTTTTGTACTAGTAATTTTATAAAGAGGTCTCAAAACTGTCTGAAATTTCTAAAAATTTGAAACGACTGGTTTAACCTAAATTCGCCTAATTTAAATATTATTACATTTATCATATCAGACAAATATGAATGTAAAAATATCCTTCTATTGTTATCTATATTATACTTACCCTACCTGTAACCTACCTTACTCTTACTCTTTTTTCTCCTTGAGAAGCACCCTCATAGGAATATTCCTCCTTAAGAAACATCCTCGTATTTTAAGAAATATTCTTAAAAAAATAGAATTCTCGAAATCAGTTCAGCTGTTATCGAGTTATGCACTTGGAAGCACATTTGGTGATTCATATTTATATTAATTACGAAAATAATAATTATAATGTTTACTGTGTATTGGTTATCGTAAATCGTGCTGAAGCTTTTTCTCTTATGTTTTAAACTCATACAAATTCATGTCTATGATTTGTCCTCATTTTACTCGGTACTGTTACTTTGGATTTCACGTTTACTGACAAAACTACTCTATTTTTGACAAAATTACAACAGAACGGAAGCTTTACAATAAACTAGGTGGTTTACAACAAAGTTCATTTTACTGTTGTTTCAATTTGTCAAATATTTTTTTGATTTTTTTTTGTAGTTAATAGGGATTTTTAGTAATTAATGAATTAAAATACAACTTAAACTTAACATGCTTTTTAGTAGTTTAAAAATAAAAATTGAATAAATAAATAAAAAGAAAAATATAGCATAGTATCTTGTTTTGAGTTTATTGTTTAACCTATTGGATAATTAACAAAAAATATATATCTGATTCATTGAATAATGAATGGATAGAGTAGTTTTGTGGATGACAGCGACACGCGACCGGCGGGCAGGCGCAGGTAAACCAGGGCGCTTGAGTAGTATGTGCTTATTGGCTTGTATGTAATATGCAACAAAATACCAATGTGCTATTTTCATATTTTATAATGTAAGTAAGAAATCGTTTAACAATTACATTTATACATATTATTAATGTATTAAATTTTGTACTAATCGATAATATAATTGATTGCAATAAAAAATGCTATAGTAATCTTGGCTTCAACTTTAATCAAACAACAAAGTCAAACTCGATAATATTTAAGCGACATACATTATAGTTTCGCAAATAAAAAATGTTTTGTTGTTGAAACCCTGGGATTTTGTTGCATGCTGCAAATGTTTGTGATTTGGTGTGGTTTACAATATACTATACGAATACTAACCAATAATATTAAGTTCCCCTCTTTGTTATAATCTATAATAGTATAAACCTATCCTTTATCAGTAGATATTCTACATATATATATTATATAGGCTTATAGTTGATACCTACTCTTCTACTATGGATTCCCCAATTCTTTACTAAAATAACTAACATTTATATACCTTTAGAATTTATTTGCTTATTCGCCTTCAATTTGTAGTGCAAATAAATACAAGTATTATGTACTTGAAATATGTATATGGGTACATTAGATTTATATAATTATTATATCTTTAACACCATATTCTTGATTCATATTTTCTTTACAAATAAATATATCTTTGGCATATTTAAGTACTTTGTTGTAAAGTAACTATGGACAACAGTGTGTTGTCATTCCAACAACATTTTTTGTCTTACGCTCGACTATTTGATAGTCAAACAACACAAACTACACGCTTATACAAGTTTTTTTTTATAATTTGAGATTGTTTTTGCTATTTCAACATTACAAGAAGATTCGCCTTTAATTTGCTAGCTGAATCATTTGTTGAATATTTTCAATTAAAATTTAGATTTCAATAAGCTTTTAAATTCATACAATTTTGTAGTTGCTGCTTATATAAGTGCTAAAAATGTTACTTTTTTAATTATTACAACTATAATGACTTATATTATATACAAGTCGTCACAGTAAATATTTTCACATTTCAATTACTGAGGTCTTTAATTAGTCATTTCGTAGTTATAAATCGGTTTAAGAGAAACATTTTTAGTGCTTTTTGAATCATGCAAAGATTATTTTAAATATGTTTTAAAATATAATCATTCATATGTATTCGGATTAAATAGTATTGAAAGAACTTACGGGTCTTTTCAAGATTCAAATGTAAAAGATTTCTAGTGATATGTTCGAGTTGATTATACATGGGTCGAAGATTTATATACGACTTATTTTGGAGACGTTAGATTTTAAATACATTTTTATTTGGTAAACAATCGCTTGGATTCTTTCGAATAAACAATAATTTAGGGGAACAATTGGATGGTGTCATTTTGATATTACTACTAACTAAAGTGAGGAAATTAGTATATATAAAGAGTATATAAGTCTTCGACTCGTAAATACCTTAAATGCGGTCGTAGGCACCAGTGACAAGATCGTATAAAATATATTTAAATATGTTAGCGGTTGATGTGATCCGTCATGTATTAGTTATTATTATGTAAGCTTACGGTTTTATCAATTACCAAAGAGTTAAATTTCTCTTCAGTCAATAAAACTTCTCTTACAAGCAAAGATTACATACTTTTATATGTTATACAAACTAATATTTTGATTCAAGCGAAGCTGTATTTAAAAGCTATTTACATTTAGTAATAAATGCTGTTTAAACTACTACTACGTAATGGAAACAATACGCTTTGTCTAAGAGGATTACTTCTAATTAATTAATTAATTAATTACCATTCATGACGTGAACATCGACCGTTAAGCTTATCTTTAGTAATTGTATTACCGTTTTGAAGCTACGAATTGAATTTGTTTTTCAATCTGTAATATTAGTAGTAGTATATACGGTTTATTGTCACTGGTGCGTACGATGGTATCGTGAGGTATCGTGTGGCATCAGGCATGTGTGTTGTGTAGCGATGTTCGTGCGCGGCGGCACGCGCGCCAGCACGCTGCCCGCCGGCCTGTCGCCCTGCAATGTGAGTATACAGGGGAGGGGAAGGGACTGGATGTAGGGAGGCAAGGAAAGGAAAGGGAGGGAGGGGTAGGTAGGAGAATACACAGCGGTAGCGAAAAGGTAATGTAGGGATTAGAATCAATAGGTAGAATGTAGTGGACCGTTACTGACATACTTGGAACTACGATGAATTATTGACGAAAGCTGACAAGTTAATAACTGATGGTTCGCGAAAATGGCCACGTGACATTCTAAACTGACTACGAGACGATTTTTACAGAGAAAATCTTACTTTGCTGACTTTCCTGACGTCACTGTAGTTATAGGACTTATGACGTAACGACTAGAGGGTGTACCGCGTAGGGGGTGTAGGACAGTTGTAAGTGGATGGTACAAGCGCGAGTGTTGCAGTGGTGTCGTCGCTGCGCTTGGCGCCGCGGCCCGGCTACGGACTCTCCGCGCGCTCGCACACATTCTCCTCCAGTACTGCGGTGAGTTACGGAGAGAGAGAGAGAGTTGACTAGATCTGGTTTAAAGTTGAACGATATCGTTTGTAAACTTGTAGAAGGTAAAAGGTAAGTTGGGAGAAGGGAATATAATGTATGAATTATAGATTACTATGGACTATAACTATTGAAGCAGTGTCTGTCTGGTAACGTAACAGCTTTTAATTTGTTTATCTATTTAATTAAAGTTTGCAAGAATAATAGGTATTCCGAGTAAAACTGCTCGGCGTATTAGCAATGAATTCAGTATAAACTGTGTTTGAGATGTGCAATACCATATGGCCGCCCTTTTTCGAGAACATAAAAAGAAATTTCACTTAATAGAGTTTTTCATAGAAAAATATTGAAAAAAAATAATTAGGCTACTCCTATCTGAACGAAACAGTTAATATTGTTGGTAGATGGTACGTATTTGAATTTTTCGAGTGAGGTTTTTTTTACTATTACATATATTGTTTTATAAATATAGTAACAAATTAAATATAACATTTCAGGGTGACTTCACATTCAGCGGTCTAGGCGACAAGACACACAGCACTGACTTCAGTAGCGGCAAGTCTGATAGTAAGTTTTTCTTTTTTACTTTTCCCATACTATTTTACATAATTGATAAGTTTTTTTTAATAGTTTAAAGTCAAAATATGTAGGAATAAACTGAAATTTAACCAAGGCTTGTGATATTTTTAATACGATTATTATTGTCTAAGAAAGCGTTCATACTCCTTTGAATTATAATAGTGGCATAAAGTAACCAATTGACTCTATTTAGGTACCTACCTATATTTATTTTACCAGATCTCTTTTTATCTTTGTTAATTGATTTATTTAAAGTGATAGATACATAGCATTTTTTATTCTCTATTGCGATAAGCTCTCTCGATATAAGTAAAGAAAAAACTTTATGATATAACATGATTGTTTCGTAATACTATGACTATATGAAGCCTAGTTGTATCTTTTATATGTAAATATATTTGACTTTGAATTAAAATATATTTCCATGCGTAGTGCGGACGGATTTGTGCAGTAAGTGACGCGTGCGCCTCGCTTTTTTAATATATTTTTATATAAATTCTTATCATCGATTCACGTTCATTTGCGAGCACAAAAGCTTTGAAACCCCATCATGCTTTTCGATCTTTGCTACGTACTGTTGGTAGTTAAAATATATACGTTAAGTTACATTATTCCTCAGTAAAGCTTGTTGCGACACGTAGATTTTTTTCTCATTTTTGTATGCGATTTTGACTGTAGTATATTAATAAAATGTTTCAAGTATCACAACGAAGTTAAGGTAATGTCTAATCGTAAACAAATTATGAACTGCTTTAAAGAGTTTACATATTTTATATTATGTATGACTCACAATAGTTATGAAACTATTTTTTTGAAATGTGCATTACAAAGGTTACATGAACGTTTCGTTATAGTTTAATGTACAAATTATCGAGAGCAAAGACTTTACTTCATGTCGTTTCAAGTTTAGTTCTAATATAGAGGACTATGGAGTCACTTTATGTTTTGAACATTTGCAAGGAAATGTTATAATAGATATATTTTATAGATTAAATTTCACTATTTTAACGATTAGATAGTGTATGACATTTATTTAATAAACTTACAGGAACGCTTTTGATCCAATAAATTTATATTGGGTACAACAAATATTTCGTTCATTTTAAGTCTGTGCATTTACCCTATAATTTATTAGGTACTGAAAATGTATATATTAAGTATTTCAATCAATTATTTATAATAGGTAGTTCTCATCAAACATCGATTTCGAATTTCTTTAAATCATTCGCTTTATTAGCTCGTAATTTAGTTAATATCAACTATGTCACTATGAAGTGCGGCGCAGGCTTCCTATGCACAGTTATCACATCCATCATGCTAAGCTTAGTTATTCTTGTTGTAGACCAGTACAAAACATCTTTTGTATCTTGATATTCTAGTATTGCAGTCTCTACGATATCTAAATTGTATCGAGTAAATAATAATTACTGAACTTTGGTTATCTTTACAATAAGTTATTCTACATATTAATAGTAACATAGTCTTTCAATTTTGAGTTTTGTCTTGGTGGACAATAGTATTGTAGATTGTAACGTATTCTACGTTATGATTTGTTTCTAGAATGTTCGTTAAGATATTTAAAATCTGTTTCAGTATCTGCCGGGTCCATAACTGATGTGGACAGGAGTGCTGTGGTAAGATATATTTAAATGTATAAAAATTCGTCTTTAATAAGTAACTGTTTTGGGTGCGACGCCTGTTAGGTTGTAAGATCAAATGAAATAAATAAATGGTGTCCCGTTGAAATATAGCACTAATACTGGGGCCACGCTAACGTTTAACGTCAATGCCCATTATGGCGATAATTATTGCGATAATTTTAACACATTAAAATGGGTGGCAACACTTCAACGGTTAACGTGAATGCTCATGAATTGTGGCCGCTTAATCCCATTAAGCACTTTGATGTACCATCACTGGAGCTAACGCCAAATGGCGTTGTTAATGCCGTTGTCAAATTATTCCGTTAAGTTGTGGCTACACCTATGTTTAACGTCCATTAACGCGTTAGTCCGTTGACGACCGCTTGGCGCAGTGGTAGCACAACGTCGTGGGTTCGATGCCCACACCGGTAAATATATCTGTAATTAACATTTGTATTTTTCTGGAGTCTGGGTGTTGCTGGGTGTATTTTATGTATGTATGTATTTACAAAAGAAAAGTATGTATATGTAATTTATTCCGTTATCTAGTTGCCATAATACAAGCTTCTGCTCAGCTTGGAACTAGATGGCGCTGTGTATGAATGTTTTGAAAATATGTATTTATTTATTTATTAACTCGTTACGTGACGTGTGCTCGCAGACGGGAGCGGGGGGCGTGGGGGGTGTGCTGGCGCGGGGCGGGGGCGCCATGAGCGCGGGCGGCGCGCGCGGCGCGGGCGGCGGCTCCGTGCGCCGCTCGCTGCCCAACATGGCGACGTCGCACCTGGTGCACGAGCCGGCCAAGCTCTACCCCTACCACCTGCTGCTCATCACCAACTACCGCCTGCCGCCCGACGTCGACCGCCTCAACCTCGAGGTACACGCGCACACACACACGTACACACACACACACACACGTGCACAGACACTCGCTTAGATAGGCACTCGCACGTACACAAACGCGCTCACATAAGACGTATACCCACACACACACATACAAATATGCTTAGATAAGGACACGCACACGTACACGTACACACACAGACACACACACAAGCATACTTAGATAAAAACACGTAGACGCACAGGTATACGCAGACGCAAACGTATATAGATGCACACCACACGCATATATACAAGTACACGCACACGCGCATACACAGGCTATGACGTCACGTCGTCTTGTAAAGAAGTCCTTAGTGAATACTGAATCAGCTGAAGCTTTGACTACGTTGTTTTATTTATTAAGGAGCATTTTACTTTGCCTAAAAACCAATCTTACCTAAATGAGCCGAGTGGTTTGGATTTAGTTACTAGTAAGTGCTTCAATGTCTTTAAAGTTTAACCTAATTTATTAACCATTATATATGTATGTCTTGTATGTCCGCAGCGGCACCTGTCGGACGCGGAGTTCGAGGCGATCCTGCAGTTCTCGCGCGCGGAGTTCTACCGCCTGCCGCAGTGGCGCCGCAACGAGCTCAAGCGGCGCGCGCGGCTCTTCTAGACGATACACGTGCCCGTCACATGTGTGCACACGCCTTTATCACCTATGTGTATAGGCCTTTATGTCTCGTGTGAACAAGCCCTTATGTCTCGTGGGTACACGCCTTTATATCTCGTGTGTTAACTTTCGATAACGTGGTTATACCGATTGCGTGTGTGCACGCACCTTTGTAGCGGAGAGATAGAGGCGTGGCTTCATACTAGGGGAGTGTGCACGCAACTTTATATAGAAAGGTGTAAAGTCGAGTACGCGTTTTCATATATAGATAAATATCTAGGCGTTTTAGCGTATTGAGGTTTGATACTTCTCTACTACCACTGTAAGGGTGGATGCGTACATGTTTGTAATCGGGTGTATTGTGTACGCGTCTTTACAGCGGGGCGACGTGTGTACACGGCTTTATCATGGCGATTAAATAATCTTCTTTATATTTTAGTGGGTAAATAAGTAATTTCAATTGGCCATTTCATATGAAGACTTGCGTAGAAAATTAATAAGTTGTACCCACAAAACTCTTGAACTGAAAATCATTCTTTAAAATTTGTGGCATCGCTTTATTCTACACTAAAAATGAAAATAAAATACATAAACACGCTGCTAATATTGATTAAAGTGCAAATATCGCCATATTTGGACGTTAAATATATTTTTTTGCAAATTAATTTTAAAAATTTATTGTATTCAAAGACAGGGCAGGGCAGCGTACACACTAAATTACGGATACATGGATACATTTAAAACCGATGAAAAAAACGATACATTTTATTTTTTCTTTCTCTAAAAATTATTTTATAAATGTTGATCACTTCACTTCGTCGCGTCACAAAACAGTTGTGATGACTTTCGAGTTTATTTTTTAATTTTACGTTAATAATAATTTGTTACGCATAATTTAATCCTATGACTTTTAAGGTTCACTAGGAATTAGGAGCAAGGTTCTATTTAATTTATGATAAATGTAATTATAGTAATATATTGATGATATTATAATATTTTCACATAATAATAACGCGTGATGTGTGATCGTATTGTATCGAGTTCATGGAACTGCACGTATGGGGCTTGCCGATCCGCCATTTTAATTTTTAACCATAAATTGATTTTACATATGGCAATATAGAAATTTTATTTATGACGTATCTGTGACTGTGTTGCTATTATATCTGTTGAAAATATAAAGCAAATAAAAATCGCCATTTTAAATATACGTACACATTTCCTTGTGTACTGTGATTTTTATTTATAACGACCGAATTGCAATTCTCCGCCTAATTTATTTTCGCACTGGCAAGCCCCATTATCGTAATAAATGTCAAGTTACGTAGTAACATAATAATATACAATACATGATGCCTTGTATGAATGTATAGCTAAGTATACAGTGCGACACGTTTATTTTAGTGAGAACCAAATATATAGATAATATATTATATTATATATGTAAGAGGAAATATTTTTGCGTTAGGTAGGGGGCTATTTGGCTTGGTTGAATGGGATTGTATTGTATATAACTTGGCAGCTGCCGCGCGGCAAATTGCTTTTTTAACATTATTTAAAGGTCTGTATGTATGTATGAGGTGCCCTTAATGCACAACATTTTTACTTGAATGATAACAAAAATGCCCATAGAAGTTCATATAAATATTCCTTTTTTAATAAATTATTATACTTTATTTATTTATTACGTCCCATGTTTGTTTGTCTCGTTGCGGTGCTATAATTTATTTTATTACAAAACACAATATTTTAAATATCTATTATTTATTGGGCCATTAAAAGGATTTTTAATCTATAAACAGATCAAAGTTTTTGTGCATTAAGGGACGTGAGTACTCGTTCCTATCCATGTGTGCGTATGTGCGTACGTGTGTGTGTGTGTGTGTGAGTCATCTGTGTAATTACGTCATTGTTTTTAATTTTATTTTAGCCAGATATTATTTCGGTTGTAATATATTACGTGTGTTTAGGGACACTTAGGTTTTTTTTCACATGGCTTGTGCGTATTCTTTAGTCTAAGTTTAACGTGTAAGTATAGATAGATTACATTCAATTTGAAATGCCTAATTCGTTACCATTAAATCGACTTTCATCGATCGTCTTGAAACACTGTTCAGTACCAGATTGCGTTCAGAATACTATAATTACTATACTTGAAGTCTTAGCGTATTTTATCAATAGTCTCAAATGTGTAAAACGAAGGAGTATGTTTAATTCAATATAAAGTATGAGCTGGGTTGTAGATGCTCTTATGTTGTAATCATAAATTTTTCTAAATTATAGCTTATCTACAGTTTATATAAAATAGCGAGCTTTCAGTGTAACTTTGTAAGGATCGTATCAGGACTCGAATGCATGTTGTCCGCTATTCAGAGTAGAAAGAGTAATAACAGTGACTTTTGATGTAAAGACTATGCTTTTAAAGTAATTAAATTGCATTTCCAACATGGCGTTGTTTTATTTGTTGACCTTATTACCTATTAATTTTTACTGTTAAAAATGTATGAATTTATATAATTTCATACATTTTTGGTATATACCCAAACATATCTGATGTTTGGATTAACTTAAATTAACCAAAAATGTATTATATGTATAACAAACCTTTTTTGTATCAACCTGTCAGAAACTTAGTACTCCGAAACCTATTTTGCATAACTCACTTGGCATAAACTGCTTTAAACGAACATTTTAATGGCATAACAAATATTTAATATAACTATTTTATGGCATATTGTTTTATAGCCGAATTTTTAAATAGCAGTATGCGAAATTGGCAGAATTGCATATTATTTGGTATAATTTGACTTGGCATACTACGAAGATCACAGAATTTCCCTTGGAATAATTTTATTAGCCATACAAAAAAAATACTTAAAAAGCATTATGATGATTTACGAGTTATTGACAGAAACGAATCGCAGCAAAACCGGCTCCACGTAGTCTTGTCTGCCCTACCCCTAGAGTGTAATTTAATTCCGCGTAGGCGCGGAGGAGCGAAGCGGTCTGCGAGCTGAGGAGCGGGTGGTTTTAACGCGCGCCGCCGCCGCTGGCCCAACAAGCCGAAGCTGCGGTGGTGAGCGAAAACAATCTGCGACGATTAGCTCGCGAGGGATTGCTGGAACCTGGTTGTAAACATTGTGCGATATGGTGGTTCTTTTGCTTATTATGCATATGAAATATATGCCTAATAATTATTCTGATTTTGCATTTTCTGCGATATGAAGATTCTACTTGTTGATTATTATGGGTATGAAATTTATGCATTACAAAATTATGGATTATAGGGTATGCTAAATGACTAATGAGTGTATACCAAATCATTTTCGTCCAAAACCGTTTCCTGCAATTAGTTGTTATGCAAAATAAAATTATGACAAAAACATTCTGCTATAATAAATAGGTGTACCCGTTATGTATACAGAACATATTAAACTTTCAAGAAATAGTTATTATTAAAAAAGTTGAAAATAATAACCATTGACACTTTCAATATACCGATATAGATTTTATTGTTTATTTTGGGTAATAAACTACTGAATTTGGCTCTAAGCATAATAATAAACGAATTTTAAATATTAATCTTTAATATGAATCTGCTTTTATATGACTGACAGTTTTAGTAAACAATTATGAGAATTCATATTGTGTTTCATTCTTATACTAAATAGAAAGTCAAGGGAAATAAATAAAAAACATGTATATTGTCCAGCTGTTTATTCTATGCCTTGTTTCGTACCATAATATGGTGGCTCCATCATATCTAACTCTAACAATTTGACTCCATAACTCCATAACAATGCAATTCCAATGTACATACAATTTTTCTTCAAACCACGATAATTGTCGCTGTTTGGATATTTTTAATCCTCATCATTATTTTCTTCCTAACTTATTAATTATTAACTATACACGTCTGAACTGTTTTTGTTTAATTAAAGGTGTATCTTTTTCTTTATAAGGCAATAATTAGGTCAATGAAAATTATTTATCTATGGTATTACTGAATCGAATATTCCAAACAGCGACATCTATCCTTCACACTTAGCACCGCTTAGTTTTCTATCCCTCAGGATAACATACTCTAGCCAAATAAGGTTCGACACTCACCAACATACACTACATTACTTTCAGTGAGAACCAACCCTTATTGCTTATTCTGAGCTCACCTAGAGACTTTTCGCATCTCATCTATTTGTAGATGCAAAAAAATCCCTCCTCAACCGTTCCATAATCCACAGCTTTTAAAAATAAAACTCAACCATTTGTACGAAGACACACTGATCTTAATGAAACGTAATAAAAACAATATCATGATATTTAAAGTATATAATTATGTACATTGTAGGCTCTAGAACTTTCTTCAATGAATGCAAACCTTCAATTTGTTTTCAATGTTACTATTTACACACAAACGTACTAAACCGAGTATATTGTGCCGAGTCATATGTCCAATGTCCAATTACTACTGCGCAGTTTAAAACTAATTATACAGGATGTACAAGACTAACTCCGAAATCTGAAACCGTCTAACCTTCATGATCATAGCTTAATCTTTAACCTTAAGATAGATCTGAGTCTGGCAAATTAGGAGCATTAAAAAATTGTCGGTCAACTCGCGGATTATTTAAAACACATTGCTGTAATTTTATTTCTATTGTTTCATGGCTTTATTAAGATACATTAAAAATATTTCTCTGCACTACGGTACCAGACCTGGAAAAGTACAAAATAATGTCGTATTGAAAACCGTTTTTATGGTTAAGTATATATCTTCAGATTCAGTCTGAATAATGCACGTTCAAATTTCGGAAGTCTTACCCCTGTATCATACGGGTCTGCATCCAATCGCCTTGTGTTGAGTTGCTTTTCGATACTAACTTACTTTAGCGACAACCGTCGACTCACGTTACAATTTCATCCGTTTAACCTTAACAAATTATTGTATATACAAACCGAAACCGTTAACAAAAAAAATAATAACAAAAATAACGGAAATGAAACAACATTTTTTTTTTCAATTGTCCTTGAGTCAAAAATATATGAATTTAAGATCTATGAGTTAAAATCTTATGCAATTGTACATTTTTAAAGTGATTTCGAGAATCACGATTTTTTTAGTGACATTATTTAATTATAAACCTACGTACGCGTATTTGAATATTTCTTTATGTATTTAAATCTACCGTCAATTGACGTTTTTTGTTGGTACGAGGGTACTATTTACAGAAAAAATCGGTAACAAATTAATATGACAATTAATTATTTAACATAAACATACTTTTTAATACGTTACATTAATGTAATTACAGACAATATCCGATTTAAAATATTGAAGCCGAAATAATTTTTCAAAGTTGCAAATGAAATAACAATAAAATTAAACATTTTTGATCGTGAATAGTATATTTACCACGAATAGATTAAACAATTAGAATTTTCTATGACTATACAATTCTTTTATAGGCCTTTAAAAATATTAAAATTAAAACCAATCGTTTCAAAATAATTTTATATATAATTTGAAATGACCAATAAAATGCAAACGTACATATTAAATCATAATTTTCCAAAAACCACGTCTCTCAAAGAAAATTAACAAATTGTCAACTTTACTTTGCATCTTCAACAGTTGAGCTCTTTTAATTAATTTTGATAAAAATAAAATGGTTATACAAAGTCATTTTTTATAGTGGTTATAACCACTGACGTGTGCACACACACACTCACGCATATTTTGCATAGATATGACATTAAACATACACGTTAAACAAAACTGTAACAGAGGGTCTGAGAATTATATTAATTAATTACAAAAAAACCGAAAATGTAAGGGACAAGTAATACTTAATATCGAGGCTATTTATAATGACTTACAGATAATTTATTCGTAACATCACAGCTATATTCTAACGCACACACACATACACGCTCGACTTCACACATATTTACTCTGAGCGAGATAGATATATATACATAGACAGTAATGCTCTCACACTCTAACTAAATGTGCATTTCAACTTGTTAGAACGAGACGACACGATAATTATTAATAACCGTATACGATTAATTAAATAATACTTAAGCGTACGCTTCATAGTCTATTTTAAATGAATCGTTTCATTTTATTTCAATATCATAATATTATGAGCATATATTAATTAATATTATATTCCATTATGTCAATGGAAGTCTTTGTATATTGTTTGACATTTCCAAATACGTTCGGAAACCACCCACGCTGAGAATTGCATAGATAATTAATTAATTTAAAAATAGAATCTCGCACAGAGTAAAGAGACACGAGCGGGCCCGGCTATGTACAACTGTTACAGATAATAACATAATCAATCACAGACAATAAAACAAACTGCAAGCATCGGGCCCGCGACAGATATACAAAAATATTTTTTATCTTTATAATATATACTCTGTTAATACACAACAAAACGCGTAACAACAACAACAGGAGTCCCGCCCTCACCGTTAATTTTTTCGTACATTTATCTCGTAAGCACTGGGATATTTACGTCGTTTCGAATCGAATCGAAATTTTAATGACTTAACGATACCTAACGTGTGTTGACTTGCATATTCTAGTGAAAATCTAATTTTGCTGTATTTATTGTGTTTTCTTATCTTATAAAATATAATGATATTACATTTTAAGCATTAAATAACAATTGAAGATACCCACAATGTATCAAGCAGCTTGAACAAATCGATATTGTATTTTTTTAACAAATATCAGATTGAAAGTAAAGCAATTCATTTACAACTCTTTCATAGCTTGAGTCCGTCATACAATTTTAGACTTATATTGGCAAATAATTGACTGTTGAAAGCGGGCTTGGCTTGAGTAAACATCCTAGATCTACTAGGAGTTCTACTGTTCGATACGGCCAGCATACATTTATATTTTGATCAAGTTAGCTTAGCTTGAGTATGTCCAACTGCCTTAAATGCATAAGGCATCTCAATTGACTGTCGCAAGCGGACTTAGTTTGAACATCCTAGATCGACTAGGGGATAATCCCCCCTTAGGGATTCTAGTTGGCTAACCTCGCGTACTACAGTTTCGACTAGTGTTGTAGTAGTGCTTGCTTAGTAGGTAGCGGCTTTCCGTGAGGGGGCTGGTCCATGCGGGGGCTGGTCCATGCGGAGGCCGGTCCATGCTCGGGATGGAGGGCGACTGGTCCATGCGGGGGGCGAGTGGGGCCATGCGGGGGGCGCGCTAGGTGCGGGTGAGCGAGGGCGCTGGCACGTCGGCGGCGAGGCGCAGCGCGGCGCACGCGAGGCTGGCGGGGGCGGGCGCGGGGGTGACGGGGGCGGGGGGCGGCGCCGCCTCCTCTATCAGCTCCACCTGCAGAGTCACTGAGAGTATACATTACTTGTTTTACAGGTAGCGCATAGGTAAATACGAAAGTTTATTACTATTGTTTAATTAATTATTAAACTTGTTGGGTTTAATCAATGGACAAGACACAAAATGACAGTTTGTAAATTTCAAAGATTTCTTTTTTAAATAATGTCTCTTATAACATGACTGTAGTTTTCATTTGTTTATTTATTTATCAGCAGTAATGTGCATAAAACATCTTTAAATCGTATAAGCATCCAATTTTTTATTGTAGGTAATATTTTTTCTTTCATTCTATCTCATTTAGTAGCTGCTCATTAAGATCTTACATCAATCTTATTACAACAACGCAGTTACATGACCCTTCTATTATACACCAAAAAATATAACGATATACAAATCAATAGCCAAAGAAACTCACCGTATTAAGCGTGTGTTTGAGCGTTTCGTACGTGAGCCAGCATATCGCAGCCGCCGGCATTTGATACAACACGCGCGCCGCCATCCCCTTATAGAATCCTCTCGGGCCAGACGTCCTCAGCACTAGTCTAGCTGCACCCTTGAGCCCGTCGGCCCCCCGTTCCTGCGTGTTGAGGAGGGTCTTGCACACGTCGAGGGGGGTTGTGGCGGCGGCGGCGAGCGCGCCCGCACACGCGCCCGCAGTGAGGTGCGCGCGCGGCTCGTACGTGCGGGCGGGGTTCAGTCGCGACTGACACCACTCGTACGTTACGAAGTGCACCGCCTGGAATTAGATGCCAGTGTTATTTATTTTAACTGTATGTAGAACAATAGATGTAAAGAAAAATAGGGTTAGTGAGAACACATTTTATTGTATATCGGTGTTAGATTCGTGTTTATTTGTAAAAGGAAAATAAGTATTAAATTAGTTTTAATGAATTTAATTAATACTTAACTAAAGGATAGTCTTTATAACTGTATGTGGAATAATAGATGTAAAGAAAAATAGGGTTAATGGCAACACATTTTATTGTCTATCGCTGTTAGATTCGTGTTTATTTAGAAAAGGAAAATAAGTATTAAGTTAGTTTTAATTAATTTAATGTAACTATAGATAGTTTAAACGACTGGAATTTTTGTAATCAATATTTCAAGACTCTTATACATTAAACAACGCCATCTACCCTAAATAGAAGATGTGTATGCAAGCTCGATAACGCATAAATTTCTTAAAAATATCATTCTTTCTAAAATACATAGGCCAACACGTCCGCTCTGGCAAGAGCGACAACGAATATAAAGAGATGAAGCACTATATATGGTGTATTTATAATAATAATTTTAATAATAATGTTCTATTTCTGGGTTGCTCTAAGAAATCACTTCAAGTGATAAGGCCGCCTCTTACATGTAAATTTCTTTTATCTGTCTAATTTTTAATATTCCTTTGTTGTAATATGGTATGTATAGGTGGACAGTAAGCACAATCTCTGACCTGGAAGGGCACGTTCATGGTGACCTGCGTGCCGTACGAGCGGTAGAAGGCGCGCAGCCCCTCGGCGCGGTACACGTGGCGCGCGCACTCCCACACGCCGCGGTACGGCGAGTTGAGCATCTGCAGCCGTTGCTTCACCACTGCAATGTTTACAGTCCATACGTTTATTGGCTATTAGATACAGTTATTGTAAGCTATTCTAGAGCTATAAACATGCTATGAGGTAATGTACTATGAGGTGATGTACCAGACATAACCTATATCAAATTGGTCGGGAATCGGGTCGGCGCTCGGGTATCGGTATAAAAAGATTTCTCGTCGAAAAAAAAGGGAAGGTATATATGTAGATTATAGATATAGATGATTGTTCTCTTTAAATTTTAAACCAGACAAACGATCAGTTCTACTTGAACTCTGGCTGCCTATATGAAATTGATAATATAAATAAACAGTGCAGTTCCCATGATACGGTTTTATAGAGCGAGTGAACGACCCCGACCCTCGATAACCATAGAAGTAGTGATAACGCTACAACAATATATTTGTTATGGCAACTCTTATCGGCGGAGGGCTAAAGACGCCACCCAAACATTACGACCACGGTCAATGCTTTACGCGTTTTGCTAGACGAACATTTTTTATGAAGAAAGCAAGAGTATGACGTAACTCGAACGTCGAACTCTGCGATTTTTCCCGGGTTATACCCGATCCCGGGGCTATACCGGGATATAAGGTCCCTATGTGTTAATCCAGAGTATCATCTACATAGCAAATTTCAACTTAATTGGTCCAGTTCAGCTTTTGCGTAAAAGAACAAACATACATCCATGCATACATCATTCTCACATTTATAATATTAGTAGGATAAATATTTGCAAAAAAAATCTCATCAATATCGTATCACGGAAGTTAGGTAACTTTTACTTTTACCTATCAGTTTCATTAAAACAATATGTCATTATAGGTAATTATTTGAAAAACAATTAATTACGTCATTTTAATACCTTTTGTATGCAAATGATGTATTTTAGACGTATAATTTTATGCCTTATAATGTTATTAATACTATGCATATAGAAAACTGACAAATTTTATTTAATTTCTTTTACTACGGGTTGGATTAAATATTCTTTTTTTGTATACATTCTTGATGTATATACATTCTCTATACATTCTTGACATAATCATAGCTTCAAGCATAATCCTAATTTTAATCTCATGAAATTCTCAACTACACGAACGGCCATATACTCATTCGCAAATGAAATTTAAGCACGCCTCATGTCTCGAAATTTTTATCAGGTACGGCGCACCGTCAAATCAGACCGATTTGAGTTGTACTTAAATTTGAATAGCGTTTTCATTTGACGATTCTCAAGCTTCAACATCAAACATTAGGTTATCAAGGTAGCGTCGCCTAATTTCTTAAAACATTGATAGTGCAAAAACGAATCGTTTGTTAGCAAGTGAGTTTATAGGTTATCTAGAGAGACTTTGTATTTTACACAACATGTTTTGCCTGAATTAAAAGATAAGGACGCATCCGTTTCTCATTTCGTTGCCGTTTTATTAGTTTTTTAGCAAGTTAGAATAGAAATAGACGAAACAAGTTATGTAACGTGTTTTTATGATTAACATACATGGTTGGAGTATAAAAAAAACATTGCGAAATGTTCTCGGATTAATCACTGTTTGTTGCATCATGGAATAATAATCCCCATTATTGATTTCTCGCAAGTGATTACGTACGAGTTCGAATATCAATCTAATTTTATTTATTTATTTTTAAATATATTTGAACTTGCGATTGATTTTTGGAAAAAACTCAGGTTTAAGACTGTATTTTTAACGAAGTGACGTTCTTTTTTTTACACGAGGCAAAGTCAAGTACGTATCAAACTTTAAAAATATTTTTTTTATATGTTCTTAAAAAATTACGACTCAGTCTACATTTTTAGGCAAAGACCAAACATAGACTAAAAGAATAGATAGTTTACTGCAAAAAAAAAAAAACGAAATGAGTGATATTATTTTTAAAATGATTAAGAATATATTTCTGATATTGAATATCTGCAGTTACATAACTTCTTTTTAAATCAATTACGATGGATTATAATTTATCTAAATATTGTTTACATAATTACCGTTTATTACAATCATTGTTACCATAAATTAAATCATTAACAAACGTATTGATCGCGTTTCTCTGACCGTTGCGTGATTTTGGTAAATTAATAGATTTTGAATTAAGAACATAGCGGAGGACATTTCTTGTGTTGGCAATCGTCTTACTGTTTGTCCATGATTTAATTTTAATCTGTGGCTGTGGCTTGTAAATTTTCCTTATAGTGAAAAAAAAACTGTATCGTCTGAAATTTTGAATGGGCGTTATCTGTGGGTTTTTCTTCATATCGTCAGTTCAATCGGATAATGACTGTTTTGATTGATATTGTTACTAGGCGCAAATTTGCCATATACAATTTTAATCTATTATTCTTAAGGAACAACTAAATATACTCTTTAATTTATACAATATAATCTAAGTCACTGCTTTTAATATGTGTTTGAGAGTTTTATACCAACAAATAAAGGAAGGATAGATCTTCCTGCCACCTTTCTGATGACACAAACATTTGACTTTACTAAAAACTTCTACTTATTCCGACAATCGGGGAACAGGACCGCGCCGTCTATATGTGCGAAGTGTGCGGTGCACACAGGCGCCAAGACAATAGGCGCCGCGCCGCCACTGCCGCCGAAATTATTTTAGTTACCTAAATTATTGTATTTTTTTGTAGTGGAGTATCGATGAGTAAGTAGGTTCTATAGGCTTTGTAAACAACAAAACATAATATATTAAGCTTATTGAACGAGTCTCTCAATATTTATAATATTCGTAAAAAAATTAAATTAGTTTTATATGAAGATTCGATAAAAAAGAGGCGCTTCTTAGGATTTGCACACAGGCGGGAACGTTTGACTATGGTACCGGAAGCACGTGTTGCTGATAGCCACAACCTAACATCGACCCTGAAACTTATTTTATCTACACACAAGTAGACATTGGTAAAATTGTGGTAACGCAGCATTGCCATTTCACCAAACAAAAAATAATTGTGTGAATGTTGGTATCTCCCCATGACTACCAATCATGTATTGTTACATTCCGACATGACCCCAGACCGTGGCCTTACGTTTATTACCATCGGTGGTACCCTCACGTGCGTGTTATCTCTTATCAGTTGACCTTTACATCGGGCCGTTGACTTAGCGTATTGCTAACCCATATCTCGCGACAGTCGGATGTTTATTTGCAATGCCGGCTTTTGGGACTTTTTTGTTTTATATTTGGATGTGGTGTAAAATAAACGAACTGATTTTAAGATTAAGCAAAAGTTCATTTGTGTAATTAAATAGGCTCTGGCTCTCTAATGCGCCGCTGAGGTATCACACTTTATTCCCTACTTTATTTATATTATTTTATATTTATTCCCCCTTTTTTACTTAAGGATAAGGAATATTCTATAAAAATTAGTTCAGCTGCAATCGAGTGATGGACTTTGAAACACATTTTGCGATTCATTTGTAAATTAAATTACAAATTTATTAATTATTTAAATTTATTTATCGGGTGAAAGCATCTGTACTTTTTTTCCGCAAATACTGACGATGATAAAACACAACAAATTTTCTTATATAGTTTTCATATATCAGGAAGATGAATGTGGAATGTGTGTACCTTCCTCAGAATTTCTGGCCGGCCGTTAAGCCCCAAGAGATCGATGTCGAGAAGTTGTATATATGCTAAGTCTCGAACAATTATTATAGGCGCGGTTCAGAACTTGACGCATTATTTTTTTTAATTCGACACCAAGTATTATTACTAGAATAAAGACTTTTGGTTTATGCATACGCATACACGTATAAGCAAGCAAATATACAATGTAATAATAGGTATTTATTAATATTATTTTATTTTGTATCGCAATTAAACTCCAACGCAACGCATTGAATAAAATACGTTGACTCTATTACAAATGTCATCGAGTATTGACGTTGATTCGCTAATGTCAAGGTTGATGAGCATTAGAATTTAAAATCCACTTGCAAATGCCGGCTAATGGACTGTTACTGCATTAAAATAGCATAATATTGTATAATATACGTTATGGGTTATTTTCGGGGCCTCTTTCGGGCTTTCGATATCCTATTTGCCATTTTAGCCGTAACTATTACGTCAAAATACTTTATTTAATTACGACATTATCTTTTTTCCTATGTATTCAAATTATTAAATATTCAGAGCCAAGCTTTTTATCAATAGCTTTAGAATTTTATTTTGTACGATAAATGTCTTTCCGAAACAATGTTGCTTTAAATACAAATTAAAAAGGACAGTATTTGTTTGACATTAAAATATTATAATAGTAGGATAGACGGGAAGAGAAATGAATGAGGGATCCATTTTTGGATTTATAATTAAAAGTAAAGAATAATAAAAACTTAGTAATAAATCAGTTTAAACCCAAGTAGTTAACCAATTAGATATATGCTTGTTTTTGTTAGCATAGTAGATTCTTGTCCGTTTCCTATAATATTATATAAAATGTTTTTACATTTTATACTATCGCGAATATATACCAATGTTTGCTGAATAAAAAATTCATATTATAACCGGCATGCGACTAAACCGGTTCGCGATATGTAGCGCTTATATGAATGATAAAAATGCCTCGTTCTAGAACATTACTGTATAATACCTATAGGCATAATATACATTACAATAATACCTTTATTATTAACTAGTAACTCTTTACTAAACACCATAATTGCAATCCCTTGACCAATAATGTTACTTTCTGTTGATTTTTTTTCCAAAATCGATCGTTAAACCCAAGAGCATTTTAGACATTTTTGCCCGAACGCTAAAACGCGAATCAAATTGTTCGTTCACAATGCAGACATGTATGAAAGAACTTAAGGTGTAGGTATAATCCGACGGTTTATTTCTAAACCTATTTAAGACGAAATTCTGAGTCATATCATCCGGTACAAATTCCATGTAAGTAGTCTGTGAAATACCCTACGCTCTTACCGTACTTTTTCGTACTACGCATACATTTGCAATACATTATTTTGTATGTGTAAATTTAATTTAGATAAATAAATTAATTCAATAATTTTTTTACCAAAAATGGCTCGAGAATATATTTATAATTATATAAATAAACAGAATCGATTCCTTATTTCACTTTTGACGATTTTTCATAACCTAAGCTATTATTATTTCAACTGCATAGGTTTTACTTCATATACATACTTACTACATTATGAAAATATGTAAATACATACAATTTTTACATCTACTTAGAAAAGTGTGCCAATTCTTTTGAGTATTTTCGTCTTTGAACCTTGTTCTCGTGTTAGTTGATATATTTAGTGTCGCAATAACGTTATTTATGTCATTATTCCTATTAATAAGCTCCTCAAAGCTGGTCATTAGTTACAATAAAATAATTGCTTTATACGTGTATTAAAGCCAACCATTTTGGGGCAGCTTTATTTAACTTTCGCTGTGTAGTATCTACATCTATATATATTTATCTACATGATAAATTAACATAATTATAAACTTATTAAACCTACATTGTAATTTATTTTCAACGAATGTTTTTTAGGATAAGCGCCACCTTATTTTAAAGTTCAAACCAAAAAGTACTTCTCCTTCATACCTACGTACATGCAAATATTCTACGTCAGCCTGCATTGGCTTACATCTATACTAATATATAAAGCTGAAGAGTTTGTTTGTTTGTTTGATCGCGCTAATCTCAGGATCTACTTGTTCGAATTGAAAAAATATTTTTTTATTGAATTGACCATTTATCGCGGAAGGCTTTAGGCTACATAACATCACGCTGCGACTAAAAGGAGAGAAGATAAAATGGAAAATATGGAAAAAAACGGGGAAATTATTCATCTTTGAGGGCTTCCTTAGCGTGCGCTGCGAAAACGGTTCAAGATACAAAAATAATATGTATGAAAGAATTATTCCTCTTTAAATGACCTAAAAAAAAGTCAGCGACAGTATATGTCTATCTTCTAAGATTGACTCACTATAACATAATAATAGAAATAGATCCGACGGGGACGAAGTCGCGAGCAACAGCTAGTTATGTTATAAATGTTGATTATTCAAATGTGTAGTAGCTTGTTGCTAACACATTATTTCCTCTTGCAGCGCTCGATTACCGCGCGCAAGCCGTGACCGGCAAGTAGTTAACAATCGCCGCCGGATCTCTTTCATCCACCAATTGACGATGTTCACGACTATCGTTAGGTATCTATAGGTTTTATAGACAACTAGGTTTTGCCGGATTATAACATGTTATTATTTACTTCGGATTCGTTTACAGAACAGTTCATAAAAATAGGTTACCAAATTTTTATGTCGATTGATACTATTACATTACATAATAAATGTAGTAATACTTATTTACTAAAATCTGAATCTGTTGTAAAAAAATACACTTAATATATTATCTTTTCTATGCGACATTTTTAATTTAAAAAAATCAGACATCTCCATTGTTTCCTAAATTCCACAAAATCACATTGTATACCTATATTACAATATACTATAATTACAACAACCGTCACACTAATCTATGACACTCACCGATAGATAACTGTCTCCATTAGAATATTAATAAACAATATTTGCAGCATGATAATACTATTTACTATGCAACAACAATATATTATAATCGCTTGAGGAAAACGCACGGAGCACGTGTTTAGAGTATGAGCTCATTCAATGAAAAGCAAATCATTATTCTCATGAAATTGCCAATTGAAAGTAATGCTGCTTGCGGTGTTCCGTGACTTTGTTTGTTTTTAAACGAAAAAAACCTACACACAGATTCAAATTTATACTATAAAATAATTCTAATTATATTTGAATTTATAATACTAACATATTATTTAGAGACCATAGAAATATACATTTACCTATAGCACGCTTTCCCTCTTAACCAAAGAATCCTCGACTAGTCGGACCACTAACTGGTGGGCCGATATTAAAAAAATGTTGGGAGTTTCAGAGCTCGGCGGTAAAGCAAGTTCAGAGTATAGGTTACTGAGCAAGTATCAGAAACCACAGCAACATGCACTCAACCACAACACGTGCTCCTTCTACGTGTGCACTTCATAGTATATTGTATATGTGTGTGTGTGTGTAAATATAAATAAATAAATATTATCCTCAAGTCACACAGGTTTAAGTGATAACAGTTCATTGGTATACCTAAATATAGGTACTTTGATTGTATCGCCTTTTTTGTTTACTGTTATTGCATCTGCATATAATAAAATAAAGTAGCTCATACAACTAATATAATAAATATCTACTGAACTAATTTAAAACCCTTTCGTCGGAATTTTAGCATCAAGTTAAGTGAGATAAAAACGTGGGTAAAAACTAGTAAAACATATTAGAGAGAATAAGTAATTTTCTATACGGAATATTATAATATAAAATTGGCTCTGATCAATTGACGAACGGCCTAAAATACATACGAGATAATTTACGTATTAGAAAACCCGGAACTATTTCTACTTACACAGTTGTTCAACAACTTGTTATCTTAGTAAAGAACTATCTACATTGTTCTAGTATTGTTTTAAATCAACAGGTAGGTAAACTGAACCGGCACTAGTTCTTCATAAAATGGCGTCGCATATTCCACACACAATTACACATGTACGTATGTAATTCGATAAGCTGAGAGCACAGGCGATGTAACAAAGTAGCGATCAATTAAGGATACAGCGCGTACCGCTGCATTCGCTAACGAAGTTGTGCGCGCGTCATAAACCAATAAACGCAATGAGCGATCGAGGACAATGTCCAGTGCGGACTGAATGTGGAATGAGGAATCTAGAAATATTTTAGGCATAAAGAAATTTGGAGGCAAAACTGATAAGTGAGAATCTGGATTAATCTGATAAAATCCAGACAATGTCCAGAAAGAACTGAATGTGGAAAGAGTCTAGTATGAAGTATTTTAGGGATAAAGAAAATTTATCCAGATTTATTTGGCAAATCTGGTATAATCCAGACTTCATGTCTAGAGAGAACTGAAGTCCAAAATTTGTTAGTGGGAACTCAAATTTTTAAAATTTTTCACAAAGCACATTTGAGTGTGTGATGGACTCTTATAGACAATAAATTGAGTGGGTTGCAGATCCTGAATGTTACCAGGTAACCAACTTTAAATAATTATATTAATAAATCAAATAACAGGCTTACCCTCTGTTGGATTTGATACTGCATCGTGAACCAGCGATGCCAAGCAGCCCGATAAACCTGAAAGCATATAATTATTAAAAAAAATTAAAAAAGAGTTGTAGTAACTAGTAAACAAGTTTTAGTAGAAATAAACAGAAAACCCGTTATGATCCTTTTTCCACTCTCTACTGGACCATGGAATAAATATTGCAGACGTAATGATGTTGCCGTAGCAGATCTGTCAAACTAGTTCTATCAAACTTTCGGTTCAAGGGGCACCTACCGTGCGTTATATGGTCGTGACGATGCCTCGTGAGCTGTGACAGCGTGTGTTTGCTCTGCTCGTAGGTGGCGAAGAAGCATGCGTGAGCCGGCCCCGCGCCCAACACCACTGCGGACATGCCCCGCACTGGCCTGTGAACAAATGACTACTATAATACTTGATCGGTTGAAGAAATCAGAACAATTTTTTATGTTGCCTCAGTATAAACCAAGATCTTAATACCGTTATAAATAAGGTAATAGGGACCAGATGAAAAAACTCTGAGTCTGCTTCTAGGTTATAGTTCTTAAGTTTGAGATTTCGGAAGTGTGCCAGAGTGCCAACCTATTAAGACTGGCCGGTAAATAAACCAGGAGTATTAATATCCTACAATAATCTCCTCGGGTAAAGATTCAGACTCAAGCGTACTTGCATGATATTCAATATTATCCTTATATAATTCATTTACGCAATATAGATTGCTAACATCGTATATTGGACAAATAATTCAATAGTATCTAAACAATACTAAAATCAATAGTCTATTTATAACTGCCGTACAAACAAGTCGAAATTAAAAATTGACGTGTTCGTCAATATCTGTTGAGAGTAAACATTTGTTGTCTGCGACAATGCTATCGTTATAGCAACACTCGCGTCTACATAATACATATATTATGCATCATGAGGAAAAGTACTATTAAAGTCTATTAAACAACAATTAACATTTGTGTAAGATTTTCCGAGACATGTTTATATCAGTCAGACGAGTTGGATTGAGGAAGGTGCATTACGAACTTGAATACCATCATTGTAATAATATGTTGGTTATTTGACGTTATTTGGAACACTGGAAGTGATACCTTGCTCAATATATAGAATACGAACTTTAATATATCGACTTTAATATATGATTGTTTTGTTCATACACTTCTCACTTGACAACCGCGTTATAAAGCTGGGTAAAATTCATTCAAAATAAAAACTTGACAATTGACAATTAAATAATATGAATATTTCTTACGAAGCGCTCGTAACTTTTTCCTTCTACGTTAGAAAGAAAAAGTGATGAGCGAAACGTCACTTACTCATATAATAGCCGCTACAAATGGTTTCAAATTTGCTAACCGTCAATTATTGTTACTATGTGCATAATTATTTATTTTCGTAACCTGATATTCCGCTGAATTTTAAAGTTTCTTTCATTCCTTAAAGGAATAAAAATCCACCTCATGTGGTTCTCCATATCCACCTCATGTCCTCGCAAGTCCATCACTCGTATGGATGTATCCCCACCCCGGGGTTATAGTCAGTATGGCACAATACCGCCTTCGTAAAAATAAAGGGTCAGGGGGTATGCCCCGTTTCAGCAAAAACCACTTTTGCAGTACTTTCACGATACAGAACAAATTATAGAATTTGTTTCTTATTCATCCTAATCCTTCACGAACTATTTATACTATATGTAAGTATATTTCAATGTGTAACAGTAGGTACTATTCCTAATCTATTTAAGCTTATTTAAGACGCTAACCTCTGGCACGACAGATTCCAGATCCGATTCTAAGCATGATTTTCGTATAAGATAGTCTTATTCAAAAGAAGTGCTATAGGTATATTAAGTACTCTTTTCGCGCATTATGTGTACACGGGCGACTAGTACATGAATATATGCATCGCACAGGATACCATTAAATCAACATCGTCGGCTCTGACTGACCAAGTTTTGTTACTGAGGCGATGACAATGAAAATTTGTATAGCCTTCTACGCGTGGGAATTGCGAGAAGCGGGAAATTAGCACCAATAACATGATACCTTTTAGAGAAATTAATAAACCTTTTAGAGAACACTCAAATGTTTTTCCACATACATATATTATATAAAGTATGGTATTGGAAACTTACACTGCTCGATTTTAAGTAAGTTTCATAACCATTTATCTGCAGCATGAAAATCTTTGAGACATATCTAGAAGAGAGCGTTAATACTTGAAGGTTTGGTTTTGAGTTCGTGCATTTATTTCCTATTTAATTTATTTTTAAGATGACTTTCAACAAGTAAGGAGTTCGCCTACTAGTATAGATTATAGACTACCTCCGCCCATAAACAGGGCAAAACAAATGCCGCACGGATGCGTTACCATTCTATTAAAAAGTGCAAAGTAAACATTTGTGCCACAAAAGAAAATGTAGGTGTAAAAGTAGAGATTTCCGGTATTTCTGGTAGACCGGGAGATCCACTCGCTGCGGTAGAACGGAACACAGTGGTGTTTCGGTCGGTAGAAGTCTGACATATCCTATGGTCTTTTCCCCGTGGTCCATGCGTATACATTAGTAAAAAGTAAAAAGTAAAATAGGGGATCCCACTTTAATACCGAACGGAACGCAATGACATCACTACTGTATTATTTAGACGACCGCTTGGCACAGTGGTAGCACTTTCTGCGCGAAGGGTCGTGGGTTCGATCCCCACACCCGAAAAATATATTTGTAATTTACATTTGTATTTTTCTGGGGTCTGGGTTTTATCCGTTCCTATGTATTGTATGTATGTATTTACAAAAGAATACAATTACAAATGTTTATGAACTTATTCCGTTATCTAGTTGCCATAACACAAGCTTCTGCTTAGCTTGGAACTAGATGGCGCTGTGTATAAATGTCGTGAAAATATTTATTTATTTATATTATTATATATCGCGGTAAAGATACGTTAACAGTTAACACAACAATTGTAAACTTAAAATCTATTCAAATTGAATGTAGGTAAATATTGCGGTTATGTGACAATGCTTGTGGTTCTCGGTATTGTGCGGGGAAAAGAACCCGATGAGAATACACTATGATAAGAAGTTAATTGATATTTTATTATATACTAAAGTTATAAAGGGTCATATATATGTTAGTATAAATTTCAAATATTATTTAAAAAAACATCTAAAAAGCTAATCTAAGCTAATTGTTTTATATACAATGGAATTGAGAAACCTCCTTTTTTGAAATCGGAGCTGCCGTTTTTAGTTAAAAGTACCTATCTGTTTTTATTTTCTTATTTATGTAATAGACCTTTCATAAATATAAGTAAAAACACTTCTCAACACGATTTTTGTTACTATATTTAACATTTATCAACTCACTAAAAAGCCTCTATAATAATAACTACAAAAGGACGAAACAAATCATATAATACCGGTTCAAGGCCAAATAGACTCGCGGTCTGCAATCGATACAATAGTCCCGATCGAGTCTGTAAATGACGCACAATTATATTAAATCCACACTAATATTATAAATGCGAAAGCAGCTCTGTCTGTCTGTCTTTCCATCACACTAAAACTACTGAACAGAACCGAAGCCTGAGATAAAACATAGGCTACTGGCTTAACTGGAAAAATGGGAGAAAGGGGGTCAAAGTTTGTATGAAAGTCAACGCGGACAGAGTCGCGGGCTTTCTTAGACATTAATAAGATGAGTAAAATTTTTTTATTAAAATTGATAAAGATATAACATTACAAAAAGAGTAAAAAGAACGCAATTACCTACCTTTCAAAAATATTTTTTGTATTAATTTTGTCTCTAATAGAACTCACAATTTACATTGTCAACATTATTTTCAAATTCGTTTTATCCGTTCCAGAGGTACCCCTAACAACAATACAGACTTACAACTTCCTTTTTAAAATAATATCTAAAGTATATAAAGACGAATACAATGTATGTTCATGTACCTACTTAAATAACAATTCATTACACGGAGCGATTTACAATTACAATACATCCTCTGATAAAAGCTAAGTACCTACTTCACTATGTACTAATACGTATGTAATATGTATGTTAAAAACTGTGATATAATGTATCAAATAGGTACCCACTGTACACAATAGCAAGCACATGACATAAATTATAAGTTTATAACTATGCATTTGAATAAGTGTAATTTAATTTCTAAGAATTATTCATTAGACGCGTGTGTATTATACGATTTCGAACTGATTTGAGGATGAAAATTTAAAATACATTTAGCACGCTATGTAATATTTCTGTACCAAATTAAGAAGAGACTACTAGATAATTTCAGTTTTTGAGATATTATTTCTTTTGGTTTATGAAAAATCGCCTTATCACATACAACTGTAACACACAAAATCATCATATCGACGGTACGTTGTAATAGCTATGCGTGGACAAAACGTTCTCTTTGCGAACTAGATTGAAATTGCACTGTGGTGATCAATTGCATCTCAGTTTATGTAATGTTATCATTTCTTTCAGTATTCGAGTGGAATATATCTTGCCCACTCTTATATGAAATCTGAAATATTATGAAGAATCGCTCCACCTTCCTTTCCTTTAGCCTTCAAATAGAACTTCAGTACCGCCTACTCAGTTATCCAACATAACATAAAAGCACTCTTCGCAATATTATACATTTATATCATATAAAATATTGACACAACTACCACAAATCATTGTGTCGTTCATTCGTATTCACGACAAATGTCATAATATTATCCACATTTTTATTATGTAGATTGAAAAATAATTGAAACCGCGCATGTTATCAGTAGTCAAACCACACAGCGCCGACAAACAGCCACTAATATTATTAGCTGACAAGTGTTCATGTTGAAGAGTCAATATTTGTATGAACAACAAAGTAAAGCAACCGGTTCTGAGATGTCTTTACACAATTTCGGGTAATTCACGTTGTATGGAAAACTTATGAATTAAAGTATAAACGCAAGAAATGAAAATTCATAATTAACAAAGTTTAAGTGGTTTTTATGACGTCAATATAAAGTAAATATGAGAAATAATATTCACATACACGGTATGTTATTTTATATATTTTTACTTAAGGCTTTTTTGTTTTTTTGAAGTCGATATTGTAAAGAGAAAGTTTGCTACTAGTAATAATCTCAAACCTTACTTAATAATTACTTAATACTATAGATATAATATCAAATGAAAATGAAATCAAAAGAATTAATCTTAAACACAATTTTATTATCATCAATGTATAACTATGATTTCAACAATATAATAAAATTAAATATTTCTTTACATAAATAATTTATCAGTTATTTTAGACATCACAGCGACTAATTATCACAATTTAATCTGTTCTGTAAAATTTCACCTCAAGTATAACAAACGTGAAATGCAATATAAATAACTAGCTGTTGCCCGCGACATCGTCAAACCCCTCGTCCTTCAACCCCTCCCGCAACCTTTTGGGGGTTGATTTAGAAAAAAAGTAGCCTATGTCCTTCCCCAGGCTTTAGACTATCTTCGTACCAAAATTCGTTCTAATCGGTTCAGCAGTTTTAGCGTGATGGATAGACAGACAGAGTTATTTTCGCGGTTATAATATTAGTATGGAAGTATGGATTACAAATCAAATAT
>JADANM010006230.1:5789088-5811651 GCA_026213755.1 Eurema hecabe | reverse complement strand
AATAAAAAAATAGTGCAATATCAAAACAGCTAGTTTACTTATAAAAATGCCTATTTTTACTTGACCGCAACTATGTGACCCCCCTTGGCGCCAAAGCTGCATCCGCCGCTGATTCACATAAGTCATAAGTCATACCCTTACACTAGTCAGAGTTCCATAGTACCTATTATACCCTAAGACCTAAGGCTATATTATCAGCTAGCAAATAAGGACTCCCGATAAGTTATATTTAGGCTAACCTTGTACTCGTTCGGTGACATAACGATACAACTCGTTACAACCGGTTTTCGGATCGCGAATAACTTTTAATTTTTTATTCACTATGTAGTATGTACCGCTGTGAGCTTGCAAACATCATTCATTCATTGCATTAGTTTTATTATAAACTAGCCACGTCCCGCGGTTTTGCACGGATTTTTGTATGTATTTATACATAAATCTTTCTCTTTAATAAATCTATTGGATAAAGAAACGGCATTAAAATCGGTGGCGTCGTTTCAAAGTTTTAAGCACACATTGAGGGAGAAACAGAAGGAGACTTCGTTTTATGCTATGTACGTTCTTTGGTCTTACAAAGAGAGTAGAGTACTTTTCATCATTATGATTGTAGAAATGTATCAAATAATAATAAACCGCATCGTACAAATCTATATCTATATATATAAAAAGAAAGTCGTGTTAGTTACACCATTTATAACTCGATAACGGCTCAACTGATTTGGTTGAAAATTGGTCGGGATGTAGTTTAGAACCAGGAGAAGGACATAGGATACTTTTTATCCAGTTTCCAGGGGAATATTTTTTTTTATGAAAGTCAACGCGGACGGAGTCGCGGGCAACAGCTAGTATAATATAAAAGGAGAGACTGACTGACTGACTGACTGACATATCAACACACAGCCTAAACGGCTAAACGCAGGCACTTGAAACTTGGAAGGGACGTAGCTTAGGTACTCTAGAGGTGCATTAAGAAAGGAATTCCCGAAATTCCCATGGGAACGAGAATTAGGGGAGAAAATCCTTTTGTATGAAAAATCCAAACCGGTTAAGTTAGACGCTTGAAATTGAGCATGGTACCTTAGTAAACTTAGGGCTTAGTTGCAACAGGATATTGTAAAATTCTGACGGGAACCGGAGTTAGCGTGGGTCAAAGTTTATATGAAAATCCACGCGGACGGAGTCGCCGACAGCAACTAGTTAAGTTATAAACCTTATGATTTAAACGTTCCATTACCATACAAAAAGTCAAATTAATTATCAATTCATCAACCTACAGTCTATACTTCTATAAACATAAAGCTTGAATACACAGAATACAAAGGTGTCCACTTCTGAAATTATAAATTTATATAATTACTACATTCGTGAGGAGTAGTGTTATAGAAATTTGTGGGTGCGGCCAGCTAATAAAAATAAATCATTGTTTAATCAGTAATACAAGTAAGTCATTAAAACAAATTAATCGATCATTTTCGAAACGTTCTTGTACAGATGCGATTACCGTGCCTGTTATCGTGACTGTTCACTTCTTATCACGATAACAACTGCCTTGTGTAACGACTGCGTTGAAATTATCTTGAAAATGTGTTTCCTAGCGAAAGTGACCCAATTTACGAAACTCCAAAATAGGCTACTAAGCAGACATGACGGCTCCTAGGCCGCATCTTAGCTTTCCATCAGGCAGGATCGCGGCCAAATGTTTGCTTATCTGACATAAAAAAAAAAGAAAACTCTGGACCTGTATAGTATGCGTCATTTATATTTAGCGCTGGACGAGAATAGCTGCGCATCGGTAGATTCGCGCTCGTTATTGACGTATTGGTGCGAGAAAGACAACACGACTGGGACAACCAATCAACGCTCGCGCACTCGACGATCACGCGCCCCGCCGTTACCTCGATTACCAGGTTTACGTTACCGCCGTTACCAGGTTTCGTTCAGCGCTAAAGATTCGTGACGCGTACTATACTAATGGGACATAATAAAGTCTGAAAAAGGTTCACTGATTTAAGTAATCGTTGTTTGACTAAAGTTGAATAAAAAAAGTCTGCATAACCAGTACAGTACATTTTTTCAGTGAATAACACTTTATAAGTGAATTTTGAATATATGTATAGCTCTTGATTTAATATATCTATAGGAACTAACTTTAATCTCTACAAATTAAAACAACACTCCTCTAATTAGGCGTGATTAATTAGAAATTAATTGTAATCTAATCACATAGATAAAATAAAAATCGGCTATACGATTTTGCATCCTTGAAAAACGGGTTGTTAACTTGCAAGTATTGTATAGTAAATCCTAGAATGGCATATTTCTCGTAAAATTACCGAGACCTTTCATCGAGATTCGTGAAGGAACACTGAGGGGGGTTTTACGGCCAAGGTCGCGTCACGGATGTTTAGCGCTGGACGAGAATAGCTGCGCATCGGTAGAATCGCGCTCGTAATTGACGTATTGGTGCGATAAAGACAACACGACTGGGGAACCAATCAACGTTCGTGCACCCGACGATCACGCGCCCCGCGCGCCACGCCGTCCCCTCGATACCTTATTTTTGACTTCTGCGCAGGTTTCGTTCAGCGCTAAAGATTCGTGACGCTACTTATACTCAAATGCAAATGAAATGTAAGCGTGCCTAGGTCTAGTAATTTTGACAGATTTGTATGACGAACTGTCAAATCGGATCCATTAGAGTTGTACTTAAATTTGAATACCGTTTCAGTATTCCGGTATAGGTTCATACTGACACGCGATATTCAATATTACCAACATTAAAATAACTTTCCCCAAAAACGGGCCTAAAGTTGCTATATATTTGATATCTACCGACTTAACATCCCCAGACGACGCTCATATCAATTATCGCGAAACTGAATGTTCACGTACTCTGATAAGATATCATATCGCCGATGCACAAACCTCAGCTTATCAGTGATAACACTTCATAAATAATCATTTATTATAGAAACGGGCCTAATTATTATATTACATTCTATAACTATATCATTATTTGGTTAGCAGAGCGCGTTGTTGAATCGGTAATTGGTGATTTTCTCATTAAGCTCTGTGTTGTCGATTGAGGAAAATTATTTTCGTGTTACCTAACATCTTTATTCTTTTTTTTATGACGAATAAGGAAACATTTGGCCCGCCTGATAATGGGGTATGGTAAGCTAAGACGCGGCCTAGGAGCCGTCATGTATGTTTAGAAGCCTTTTCACTTTTACCTAAAAAAGCTCCAAGTACCTTAAAAAACGGATACAGTTCCGGATTTTGAAAATACGTCATTAAGCAGCTCTATAAGGCCTCTAGGTGTCCACAGCACAAACTTTTAATCCTACAAATACCTAGTTTAAATATGTCTGGAGGTGTGCAACCTACATCGGTTAAATGTTAACTTTAAACTTACTTAAAAAATCCACCCTCGCGGACTAAAAAGTCTGTAGTGTGAGTGTTACTTAAAAAAATGAAAACAACTACAAATTAAAAAAAACAAATTGGACAAACGTACATGCCCTTAATATTATCATTTATACATTCTTAAAATAATTCAGTAATCATTTATTTCTTTTATAAGGCATCACAATTAAATCAAATGGATAACTTGCAGTTATTGTAAACACATACTAAGATTACAAAAATGCCGTGTCATTGTGTATGACGTCATGTATCTTGATTGGATTTAAATAATATGTTATTTCTGCATCGTAGTATGTACTTATTTTAGATATCTATTGCCGGAATACTGAAACGCAACTTAAATTTAAGTACAACTTAAACCGGTCCGATTTGACAGTTCGTCATACAATTCTGTCAAAATTACGAGTCTTAAGGCGTGCTTAAATTTAATTTGCGTAGGAGTATTTGGCCGTATGTCTATTTAAACCTAAGCCTTTGATTATAATATTTAACTGATTATATTGATTATATAATATACTGATTAATTATATAATATTAGAAATGTCTAGTTATATCCTACCATCTCGTTTTTGGATCCGATCGCATGTTTTTATTTAGACTTTTTTAACAGCCCATGAAACCGATAAATAAATAATCTATTATATTATTCAATTATCTATACAATGTTACAAAGCCACATTCTCTAATCTTTTTATTATATTTATTAGCTACATTGAGCGTGTAACCTTAGGTATTAATTTTTTTTAAGCCTTACTTAAAGATTATTGTAAAGTTATACATATTAATACGGTGCAAGAATGACTACAAACTAATAAAATATTTTCAGTGATTTTAAGAGTTACAATGTATAGGTAACTCGATTAAGTTAAAAAAATGTATCTGATAACTATGACCTATAACTTAGACGGACTGAGATTACATGACATTAGCTAATAAGCTCAAAAAAACGTGATTTCGATAACCTACACCTATCAGTTTAAACTTAATTCACACGTAAATATTGATTTACTTGCTTTTACTCATAATGACTAGTCATTATATATAATGATTATTATGCACTATGACTGGACAATATAACAATTTACGTAGTCAAACACTATAAAATAATAGCTCGTTGGTGGTCAAAAATATTAGGTACAAATATTGTTATTTACTTATCCGAGTTGTTCACACTAATATTATAAATCAGAAAATATGTATATACTTCTCGCGTTCTGCTTATATTATAATACACCAATAATATACGCAAGAGCGTCACTGACTACACTAGCTTAGATTAATAAAAAAAATAATAAAAACTTAAGAACTTAATTGAAGCTTCCGTCTAAGCAATGCACTACCGATTAAAATATATTATACTCATAGTTATAAATCTATATTTATTTTAATGTTCAGCAGATCCAAAGTTTAGTCCATTTAGCGCAGCAAACTCCTTTATAACATTAGTATACATGCAGATAGCAACAATAACTGGCCATTGTGAACAATATCTAAACTTTTCACTTTAGCCGTATCTGTGCGTAGTATGTTCAGGTTGCATCTTGTCACCTCACGTACGAGATAACAGCTGATAACGCTATTCCTGGTCACTTGATAAACAATAATCAATGCTCGAGTTATTGACACGTTTGTATTACGTAATTTTACGATTTTTATAAGCTTGCGATATATATTCATTGCCGTCGTTTTAGTGTCGAATTAACAGTACAGTTTAATACTAAGCTATGTGCTGCAGTTTTACTTTTTTTTTCGCAGTGAAAAGGCATTATTGCCTTCGACCTGGGGATGGGGTCCCGGGGATAGGATAGATACATCAATAAAGTGTTTTTATTTTATTTTATTATGGGGGGTCACCCGGGGATATTTGGGACTCATCGCCGACTCTAATTGCCGACGAATCATTGCGTCCGGTATACCCGCCAAAAACACTGCGAATTGCCTTCAGCCGTTTCCTGAGAGGATTGTCCCGGATCTTTATAACTTAGGACACGACACAGTTTTACCTGCATTAAACCCGATCGAGTTGACGATAACGACGTATACGTAGTTTTCTATTACATAACTTTAGTCGAGATCTTTGGTATCCTACGTCCTTTAAAAACAAGATTATATCAGCACTTTCACATTTAAATTATAAGCGAAGATTATTGTTAGTTGATAGAAAAAATAAAAGCCATCAAATCGTTAACTGAAATATGTACCTAATTAATTTTTCAACGGCGTCTCTTACATTTTACGAAGGCGGAAACTTGTTAAATTATGCGTAAAACCTTCTAAGAGTTAATTAACGAAAAGTAAGTAACATGCTTCCATTAATTTTGTACAAAATGAATCTGTCACTTACAGCTCTTGAATTAATAATATTAATCGAATTGTACTGAGTCGTACTTTATACCTAGCGACGTTTTTGTTTAACAAAATTAAGATACGCCCTACGCGAATACGTGTAACTTTTTTATGTAAGAGGGGGCAAACAAGCTCGCATATTAAGATTCCTGTTGAAAAGTGATCTACGCCGCTCATAAGCACTCGTAGTACAAGTGTGTTGCGACCTATTAATAATAATATTATGTATAATCTTTTCTCAAATGATTCTATATCATATTACTTAAGAGACGTCGTATTGTTATTTTTTGTATCTATAAAATATAATGAGAATAGATTGAGTATTAAATCTAGCTTAATAAGTGCTTAAGTCATATAAAGTCGTCGCATGGTCAATAGTATATGATAGAGTTACGATCGCATATCAATGCCGTCCGACTATAAATATTAACACAGATGTTTCCGAAACACATTGATATTCAAACAATACCTACGTATAGTTGTTCGATTTTGTACGATTTGGTTATACTAACGAATATTATAAAAATATTTTTCTACCCGTTCAACACTCACAAACTAGGGAACTGATTTCGCTGAAATCTTTAACACAGTCTTGAGTGTAAGGCCAGGCAAGGGAATAACAATAATTATAATAAATATAATACTAATTACCTAACAGCTTTATATTGTATTTAAAGACGTTCCTTCATAATTGCATATAAAATATAAGTTACAAATAATACATGGCACAATTAACGAAAAGAATTGAACGCAACTCTGTGCTCTCGGCATACGGTTAAACCGAACTTGTGAAAGGAGGAAAAATTCACAGAAATTAGATCTAATTCAAGGATCCGTACATTCTGACTAAGCACTGAACATGTCACTTTCATAATATTATAATGAGACAACTAAGATTCATGTTAGGATATAAGTTTAGGTATACGTATCAATATCCTTTGACCCATATACAATAGGCCTATGGCCCTATATTATGTAATACAATTATATCATCCAGCACACTGAACACGAAATGCTAAATTCTACGGTTCTACCATGTAGATCTCGATGCCGAGATATGATGCTGAGATCTACGGTTTCACACGTGTAACCAATAACGTAAATGGTATGTCTATTACATATTAATAAGAATATTTTTTCGCACGAGTTAAGACGAGATAACTAAACTCAACTTCTCTATCTCGATTGAGTATACCGGCCTGTAGGTTCTAACGCTTAACGTACCAACAAACAGACTTTACTGTTCACGTTCATTATATTATGCATACCTACACGTGTAGAAGTCACGAAAGACTCTCGTTCTTTTTAAAGACTTGACCTTTATTCGATGCGGTAAGGTTTTGATCAGTAGAAGTCCGACGTACCTTATCCTTTCCTCGAGAACCAATGGTATCCAGTATCCTATACGCATTTTCCCACGTAAAAGAAACATACAAGAGAGCACACATCAAATGCATACAGGCTGATAAGGAAAAACTTGCAATTAACGTGCCCAGCTGACTCGCCGCGTGGTTTGGCAAGAATACAAATGAGCTATCGCGAACATAAATAACTCGTTTAAGTTGAAATACATTCATAGACCGTGATTCCCCTATACATTACTAGTGAGGAAATTTAATATTTCATTTGATAATCATTTATCCGTTTGCCTGTAAGAAATCACTTATTGTGATAAGACCGCCGGAAGATAATATTGACAAAACATTTTTGCTGTGATTTTTATTCCTAGCTTTAAGATGTATTTCATTATTGACATTAAAGAATTTTGATTATTATTATTATCCGAAAATGCATCTGGCTGTAACAGTTTATGGTGCACTACTACTTTAATTAAAATAAATCCATTTTTTTAAAATTTGGTATTGTTATTTTATACCGACAGAATAATCCTTATATGTAACGTATATAATAGATATTGTTTTGTAAAATAGAATTCGTCGCTTGTAGTGGCCGGTAATGTCAGTAAAAAATCTAGTAGTTTGTTTGTATGTAATGACTAATGACTATCCATGGATTTTTTAATCACTTTATATATAATATTGAATTAATATTAATAAGTAATATTAGACCTGGCAACTCTGATTTTTTTGTCTGTGAATGAGCATATTTAATAGTTTTTTATGGTACATAAAAATAGTATGAAAACTATCAGAGCAAGTTTAAATAGTTGTCTAGCAACATTGTATTTTTTTATATATACTTGTGTCTACTTAAAATTCAAAGAACTAAAAATTCAGTGATATGACTAGTTTTTAAATGTCACCAATAGTGTATCAGCATACCTGTGTCTGAGCCTAATTTAAATTTTCTAAAAAACCTGCCATTAATAAATAAGTTGAAGTGTTTTTTGCTTGAAGAATTATTATATAGCAACTTATCCTTATCCTAATGGTTTTCTTTTTATACTGTATGCATACATAGCTTTATTCAAAATAACAAAATACTATATTAAATGTGTCTGAAGAGAAATAAAGATAAACATCTCAACTTCTAAAATTCCTTTATAAATTTACATCACAATCTTACATACTTATAGATACAGCTTCTCCCGCAAAAACAGACAAACATTCTATTTTAATATATAAAAAGTTCACATAGTGTAAGAGTGTAAATTTTCCCAAGGCCATGTACAGAAGTCATTTTAGTCAAAAATTAGTCATCCCAAAGACTTATTATCTATAAATACATAAAACATACCTGAGCAAGCCTTCCCGTTGCACCATATACCGAAACGTTTCAACAATACTGCCATTGTGAGCCGATCGCAGGGATTGCATTCGCGTCTGGAACAAACATTAACAGAATTATTTAACTATTAATTATTTGTTATCTAGAATATTGCATATGTCACCTTTAAAAGCTGCTTTAAATACTTCTTCAGTTATATAATATGAGTAATAGAATAGAACATGTTTTATACAAGCAAGTTTTTACTTCAAAGGAAATTTTATAGGCATACATTTAGTTAAGAAGAAAATTTCTTCAAATTTATTAATTATTTGCTAGCACAGCTGTTATAATTCAAATAAAACAATTAATTTGCATGACTTTTCTAGAAACTACTGTTAAAACTCTCCACTGCATAATTAAGTTAAGTGGCTGTATTTCACCATTTAACAAATATGTAATTTTGCTGTATGATTCTACAAAAAATTTGAAAAATTACATCCTATGCGGACATACAAATAGTACTTAAAATCATAAGCTACAAAGCCGGAAAACATGTAATTTTATCATCAAAAGAACAATAGATGCTGACAGTGTACATATATAAAGTAACACCTGTAAATACTTGACTACTATCTATTCTGAATTGCTGTAAGTGTGTAACTTGGAAGAAGTAATATACTATAAGTAAATATAATGAAGAATCATTTATTATATGTGGTTATTTTGGCTTCACTACATTCAGTCACAATGGCTATGGATGCAGAAATGGCAGAATTAGCAAAGATGCTTCGAGACAGCTGCTCAGATGAAACTGGAGTCGATATAACTCTTGTAGAAAACATAAATAAAGGAGCAGAATTAACACCAGACCCAAAACTCAAATGCTACATCAAATGTGTTATGGAAACCGCCGGTATGATGTCCGAAGGGAATATGGATGTTGATGCAATAATAGCCATACTGCCGGATGATCTTAGAAAGAAATCTGAACATCAGATTAGAGGCTGTGGTACTAAGAAAGGTTCTGATGACTGCGATACGGCATATCAAACCCAAGTTTGCTGGCAGAAGGCGAATAAAGCAGATTACTTTTTAATTTAAATGTGATTACGATACTGATGCATTTATTTATTACTTTTCAGTTGCCTCAGTAAAAAGTATAGTAATAATTAAAATTGTGATAAATAAGTGTATATAAATGTACATGCCAGAAATTTGTAAATGTAATGTATCTGTTATTGTTTAAATGTATCTAACACATACATTCAAATTTTGTTTCATTAAAAGATTTTGTGTAATAAAAAAGTGAACTTAAAACTAGCTTCTGTTTTCACAGTTGTTAATTAAGAAGCTTAATTAACTATATCATAAGTATTATATCTTTCAATTAGTCTACTATTGAGCAGAAATTCATAGATTCTATAATAAAAATTTATGTGTTAATGATTTGAGATAGTTAATTTATTTTTATATGAAATATAATCATAAAGTGTAATTGACATAAAAAAAACTGTGAAACCTTCCACTTCGGAAGGTTATAATCTACAGAAGAGAGTTTACTATCATGGTATTCTACTTATACTATAAATTATAACACAAAAAAATATATTATAGAGTTATACTTGGATTAGAATATAGTTAACCTTCTGTTTAGTTTATTTTTTTTAATATTTCCAATATTTACACATATATTTAATTATAAAAATCATATTTTCTTCAATTGATATTATTCCTTTTAATTTTCTTTTTACAATTAACTTAATACTAATGATTTTATTGGAAGTTATGACAAATGGTGTTTTTGCAAGTTTGTTTACTTGCTATCTAATAGCTTTATAATTTCTTTAGCCATTAAATTAAGTAAAAATACACTTAACACACCAACTGTTGGATAACACAGATATTATAAATATTATGATATTAGGATATCTTATGTTTTAATAAGCTAATATTGATGTGATCATATTGTATTTGTGATACATTTTATACTTTTTAAATGAGTTTTGTCCAGCAAGAGCATAATGGGACTACTTGTTTGTAAATAATCTAATAAATGAATTCATATAGGCATATTTTGGGATTCTTATATCAACTAAAATAGATGTTGTAACATAACCTTTTTTGTATAGAATATTATGAAGTATGAGGATTTTCCAAAGCGTTTTTACATAGATGCAAGTAAAAAATAATGATGTAAGAAACTGTAATGATCTAATGCAAAAAATCTAATCGGTACAATTTGACAAGGCCTTAAGTTGGCGCACCATATGTTAATAAAACATGTGTTTGGTTTTCGATAAATATATTTACTATTCATTAAATAGAGAAAGTATGTTCGGACCTATTTTTTACATAACAATTGTCCAAGCAGTGGCTAGTGGCGTAATAGACAGCCGACTTGTCATAGCGGCTAGGTTAGGTTGTCAAATGCATTCAAAAATATGCCTGGTGCTCTGTAGCTCAGGATAGCTCACCTTGACCGAGTCCAGTGGGTACATTACGCAATGCTCCATCACCCCTGCGATCGCTCCTGCTGTCATATGCGTGACAGAATTCTGGGTCGGAAGGGTTTCATAGTCCTCAAAGTTCATAATACTCACTGATTATTACACTTTTTAACAAATAAATACAGACGGCTAAACCTAATTACTTCTAAATTAAATTATCAATGTCATTTTGTCTACACTAATTTTGTCACAAATCGTCGAATCGAATATTATATGATACGTGAAAATTTATTCCGTAATGAACAAAACCGAAATGATTAGTTCATAGTTGATTACCACGCGCAGCGCGACGGTCTGTACTGGTATTGCTAGCAATATTTTCTAACTTCCTTATCACTAAAAATGAAATGTGTCAATAATTGTGCAACAATAAGCAAACATTATGAATAATAATTTAAATTACTAGATTTATGAAAGGTTAACATTTATAAATCTGTTTATTTGTTTTTAATAAAAATAATTTTGATAATTTGCAATAATATAATTAATTACATAAATTAATATAATTATTAAGGTTTTCTTAAAAACTTGAAGTTTATTATTGTATTGCATGAATGTTAATTTCGTTAATTATTACTGGTACATTAAAATAAATGTGTTTGAGTATCAGCGACTTTTTTACACAAAATTATATAAGTAAATTCGATTTTAATTTTTATGTTCCCTTGTTTGGTAGATTCAGACAGCTGGCAACTTTAAAATCACTTACGTCAAGAATCGTGACATTTAAGCCATAGATTCAAAATCAAACAAAAGAGTGTCATTCAATAAATGTATAATGTAAAATATATTTTTGACTAAATAGAATTATTGCATAGGTTAACGGTTGATTTACTTTCTTTTAAAAGCTTAACTTACATAAAATAAAATTCCAAAGAATTTGTTTCAAGTTGTTATGGTTTAAATAATGAAAAAAAAAATGCTTTATATTATAATCGTGTAATCGTTTACATACTCTTTGACTCATGTCAAAAGGCGGGAATTAAAATTGTTGGTGGATTATTTAATAGAAACCAGATTTTGTTAAAACAGTTATATTGTTTTTATTTAAAGCCGTGTATAAATCTAGCTCTATCTGGCATATAAAACATATTGTTGTCAAAACGTCTTCTATTTATACGGTTAGGTGGTTTCATAGGTCTGATATGACGATCGTCCGGTACCTGAAGACAAATGAACTAATTAAGGTAACTTAATATAGTATGTACCGAATATATTATTTTGTGATATCTCTATAGTAAATATAATTTATTAGGCCTTTATTATAATTGTACGAATTGTAGCCTCTAGGTATAGAATGGGTCACATATTTAGGTCACTTACGGCCAAATACTCATACGCAAATTAAATTTAAGCACGCCTTAAGTCTCGTAATTTTGACAGATTTGTATGGCGAACTGTTATATCGGACCGGTTTAAGTTGTACTTAAATTTAAATTGCGTTTTAGTATTCCGGCATTAGAAACACAAACGATTTTTTTGCTTAAAATGTGGTCGGCACACGATATTTATAAATAACTTACTGCGTTTTTTCTTTTGTATCCTCTCATAGTAAACAATTTCCTTTCTAAATTATCGAGCTTCTCTTGATAATATCGTCTTCTATCTGAACTTAGGCCATGACCATTGTCTTTATTTAGATAATAATTACCTCTTAACATATCACCGTTACCTTTACGCCTGTAAAAATCTTTGTTTCTTCGTCTCACACCGTATATTTCTCTTATTTTATTTTCCTTTATAGTATCATCATCATGTTTATTTTCAAGCGACATATCAATATTAGATTTATCCTTCTGATATTTTCTTCGAAATAGACCATCATAATCATGATGCATTGATTTCATTTGTCCAAGTTTGTTGCCTGCGAATGAATCGAACAGTTCACGATGATCTATTTTTAAAGAGTCATTATCTTTCATATCATTGTTGAAATAGTCATCAAAATGATTCGCTGTCAGTGAGTCGTAAATTTCCCGCAGTTTGGTGTCGAATAGGTCTTTTTCTTTCTCATCGAAATCAACATGTTTAACTTCTGATTTTAATTCATTCAATAAACTGAGGACATTTGAGTCACCATCAGTTGCGCCAGGATGAAACATTGTGTGCTTGGAAACATTGCTATAATCGTAAGTATTATCTTTCGGGTAATGATTTGAATGCATGACATGAATGGTAGTCGTTGTTTGTTTTTCGGTAGTTGCTTCAGTATTTGCTGAATTATTGAATACGTTTTGTAACTCTTCATTAAGTTTCGGGTCAGTGTCCTTGCTATTAAGTCGACGTCTTGTGAGGTAAGTCGTGGCAAGTTTTTTCACAGTTGAAAAGTCTTTTCTAGGAGCGACGTCTTTCCTTACGAGAGGTCGTTGTGTCTTCGCTGGGGCTTGGAGTTTTTTATCTGGCAGTTGAAAAACTGCGTATCTAGTAAATACACTTTGTTCAATCTTGGGTTTTGGCTGTAACATGGAAGATTAATATAACTATTAACTAAGTATATTTAAGTGGGTACTGAAAGGGTCGAAGAAGCGCTTCATAATATTTATACTAAAAATAAACTACAGAATTCACATTATGCTTACCTTTTGTTGAATTGAACTTGAAATTCGTCGTGATAAAGGTGTGAATTGGATAGGTCGTTTTGTCGTAGTTCCCCTGTCAAAATACCTTCTTCCAACGTTCAAGGGTTTATTGGCATTGAAACGTCTGTAATTTAGTTATATTAAAGGACAAAAAGTTTACATACAACACGACTACATTTTGATACACTATACTATATTTTGGAGTACATTTGAGTATCCTTAGAAATATTTTTATTAAATTATCAATACCATTATTTCAAGTACAGTTTATGTAAACGGTTATCGGCCAATAATTTATATCATTAATTCTTATATCATTAACTTATTATCATTCTAATTAGAAAGTTATATTAGGATGCATAGAGCACTAGGGTGTCTAGATAATACTTACTTTTGCGGTTTTGGCGTAATTTTTTTTCGCGGCTGTGTAGGGCTTACAAAGTGCGACTGAAATTGAAATAAAACACTTACGGCCAAATATGTACTCATTGTACGCAATTAAAATTTAAGTACGTCTTATGACTCGTAATTTTGACAGATCGGACTGGTTTAAGTTGTACTTAAATTTGAGATCAGTATTCCGGCATAAGTTAACTATAACTGCATTATTATTTTAACGTGAGCTTTTTTACTTCGATGCAAGATTTTTATAAATAACGGTATTCGTAGCTTATTATTACATATTTAAAAAGAAGAATTTTCTAAGAGAAATACGTTTTTTTTGATGTAAAATAGATTTGAATTCGTTAAATTAGTCATAAAATTTTCAATTATGCCTATACAATATTAAAATAATATAGATAGCTTTAAGAGGGAATAAGGCATATTACCTATATCATACTCACTGTTTTAGTAAATCGTTCATATTTATCTAATATCTCAAATGAATCAGTCAAGTTCTTTGAGAGTTTGCTTTTGGGAGGTCTGAAATAAAAGTGCATCAATAATAAGATATATTTAAAGAGTGAACTGCACCTAGCGATTTTACCCTGGTCAGTTAGTTGTGATTGCTTTTACAAGTTCCTAGACTGTCCCTATTATTATTTACAATGAATAAGTTTGTTTGGATGACGTATATAATGTGTTTGCTACTCTTTCCAAAACTACTGAATGTATTTGGATTAAGTTAAAGACAGGTTACTTATCTACGGAAATGTGTAGACACAATATGCAAAATAAGCGGGTTAAAACAGAAAGCAGGATATGTTATTAGTATTAACATATTTATGATGTTGCATTAAGTAAGTCTTTTAACTAAATAGCATTATCATCGCTTTATAGGCATTGGCATAACACATAACAACTGTTTCCACAAAACTTAGTTTTTCCTCTACAGTGTTAATCTTCACATCAATTTCTTTTTAACTGACTTGAACAGAGGAGGAGGTTTCTTAATTCGACCGTATAAGCTTTTTTATAAGTAAATGATATCGATATTTACGCTTTGGCATGTATCATTTTGCTTTCCGGTGCATTTTCAACCGTAAAAATAGGCAGTAGTACCACATTAGGCTTGCATTGATCATTGCTGCATGACTGTGCTGAAAAGAAAAATAAAATCATTTATTTATCTGATTGAGGTAATAATGTTTTTTAATATCATAGTTGGAAATTAAAACTATAAGAGAAAGCTAATAAATTTTCGTTAAACTATGCATTTTTTAAAGTAAGGTCGGCGACTATAATATACCTAAGCAGAAATACAAAAGGAATTAAATTAGGTTACTGGTTGACGAGAGTTACCACATATCTAACACCAACCGTTTAAGAAGAGACAGCGAAAGAGAAAGACATAAAAACCTTGAAAGAAAATTTAGTCTTCCATAGTTCCCACTAATATTTCTGACTAAAACTTTTAAACGGTTTATCTTTAAAGCCTATATTGAAGACATGGATGGAAGCTAGCAGCAAACGTACGTAATTGCCTCCCACTCCTATAGCACAAGCAATCTCGATCTTCATCGTAACCGACTGGGCAGCCGCACTTTATAGTATACCCGATGTTTGCGTTCGTTGGCGGGTCGGTGTTGTATACCTTCTCTTTTTCTCGTGTTCGAGTTGAGAAATTGCATATAACTTGCACGTTCTGAAATATAATCCATACTTATTATATTGTAAATGCGAAATTAACTCTGTCTGTCTTAAGAATGAACGATAGATTAGAATAAAATTTGGTACACCGATGGTAAACCATCTGAGCCTGGTGTAGGACATAGGCTATTTTTTTTTAAATAAACCCCCCAAAGGTTGCACGAGGGGTTAAAACTTTTTATAATTTTACGCCTTCACGGCCAAACCGCTGAACCGATTGTAGTGAAATTTGGTACATAGTCAGCTTAGAGCCTGAGATAAACCATAGGCTACTTTTAAACTGGATAAAAAGGGTATAAGGGGAGAAGGGGGGACAAAGAATATATGAAAGTCCACGCGGACGGAGTCGCGGGCAACAGCTAGTTAGTAAATTTACTTATGGGGGGGTCAGTGTTAACTTAGTTTATTAATTAAGTGATAGTAAAGCGAAATTAAATGGTTCTAGGTTTTTGGTCGGTACAATAAATTGAACAAACAATACTTTTTGTTAAAATAATAAGTATATTATTATTCATTACGTCTTGGTTAAAAAAAGAGATTTTTCAAAGATTTTTGTGAAACCCTTTTTTTACTATTTTACACCTATGGAGTAGTAATACGTCCCTAGAGAAGTTTTCCCTGAGGACATGGCATATAACTTACATTATAAGTCAAGTCGGCATTATTGGCGTGATAAGCATACTCCGCATAAGCCGATATCCCGCAACCCATATGTGTAGATTTGCCGTTTATCATTTCTAGATACAGCCTAGCTGCTTTGTCTGGGTGACTGAAATAATGCAGAGTAGCTACTACTTGATAGATATAGAGCTTATAATTTACACGACCCATACCTTTTTTTGTAAAACAATGTTTATGGTTTCGATACCCACACAGGAAAATATATTTCTAATTTATAATTTTATCTTTTAAGGTCTCTGTTACTACTATGCGTGTATCTATATACTAATATATAAAGCTGAAGAGTTTGTTTATTTGAACGCGCTAATCTCAGGAACTACTGGTTCGAATTGAAAATTCTTTTTTTATTGAATAGACAATTTATCGAGGAAGGCTTTAGGCTACATAACATCACGCTGCGACTAATAGGAGCGAAGAAATAATGGAAAAACAAATTAACGGGGACGAAGTCGCGAGCAACAGCTAGTGTATTTATAAAAGAAAAAAAAAATGTAGTTTATCCGTTATCTAGTCGCCTTAGCGTGGGACTGGATGGCGCTGTGTTACAAGAATAGGTATGGGTCATAAAAAAAAAACTTCCCGTACTCGTTTTGCTCATCTGGTAAGATAGAACCTTAGGTAATGGTCTTTATACGTCCAACATAACACATGGACCGTGCTCCTTTTCTTCAGGACAGCCCACTTTAAAGATAAGTCACTATATCGTTTTTTTAAATGTAGTTATTATTTATCCTCATTGCCTTACATAATACAAAACAAAGTCGCTTTTTTTCTGTCTATTTCTATGTATGGTTGTATGGTTAGATCTTAAAAACTACGCAAATGATTTTAATGCAGTTTTTTTAACAGAAAGTAATTCAAAAGGAAGGTGTATATTGTTTATAATACATATACAAGCCGGGCTAGTTTATAGCTATTAAAGTAATGATGATGAATCAGTATTTAATGAAAATGATTAATTTGAAGTTAGAGTAATAATTGTCTTTTAATACTCACTCTATCCAATTCGGGTACTTCTCAAGCATTTCAAGAGAGACGTAACTCTTCAAAGAATACCAGGTTTGCATAATATGGTATACACTATACATAAGTTTCTCACTCGACAGGCCTGGTGGGAACTTTTGAAAACCTGCTTAGGATATACGAAAGATAACTGTTTGCGTCATCATGATATTTTTACGATTTTAAAAGCCTATATATAGTCTTAATAATTTGCTCTATTTTTACTTGCAGACACGCATGGTTTTTTAATTTCAAAGTCTGCATTTTTGGATTAAGTGGTACCTGTACTTGTGATTAAACTTAACTTTTATATGAATAAAAGGAATAAGCAAGCATTTATCTTCATTATATGGCACTGGATTAATCATAGGCTACAATAAATTAAGCGGTACGATATATGCGCTCAGTCAGTAATTTAATCGCTTTTTATAGATATAATAAAGAACAAGATTATTGAGTAAAGTAACTGCATCCTATCAAAATAATATTTAAGGGCATTAAGGAGTAAATTAAATCATTTGCAGTACCACACTTACCATTGATGGAATTCCAATCCGGAAAACTGAATCTGACTATGCCTGCTGTTTGTCCTGGGTCGGGAAACTTTTCTGGAACAAAATGGAATATCTTATAACCTTTTTTTTTAATTTTGCAAGATCGTATTAAATTGTTGTGAATTTTTAAATATCTCGTTGTGGATTTGAAATATGAGTCATTCATAGTTTGTACTTAGGTAAAGCAACAGCAAATAGAACTCACTAGAGGATCGACACAGATCATGTTTCAGGACACACTGATTTGCTAGCACCTGAGCAAAAGTTGCTAATTCTTCATCCCATTCCTGAAAGATAAAAATGATGAAATTCTTTAATAGCGAGTAATGTACAGCGAGTATTTATTACGTAATTTATTTCAACAAACTTGCAAGCGACCTTACTTGTACGTATTCTGTACGTGAGTACGTTTTTTAAAAAATCAAATAGATTCCATAAAAATAGCTGTATTCGTAAAAACCGAAATGTTGATATTTGATCTCGTTTTTGTATATTTTTGGATTCATATAAGTTAAAGTTGAGTGATTCCAGTTATAGTCCTTATAACGTAAATAGCTCTAAAACTTTAGGTACATATTCATTATTTTTTCGACGAAAATCTCCTTTACCTTATAACCTTCAATGTTTAAATCACGTACCTCATGACTAGCTCATGAGGACGCAAGCAACCTTCGGTGAGCCCGAGAATTTATACCAATCCTGGTGAATAAGTGAAGAAGCAAAAATAAATGATCGGTATTACTTACCAATCGATACATTCCGTAAGCTTTGGGCAGTTTAACTCCATCTTTTCCCGTTTCCTCTCCTTTGGCCACGTACCCACGAATCCTATAGTCAATGTCAATTAATTTGAGTTAAGTTAATATATTTCAACAAGCTTTTTTTTACGATGGGATATCTCTACAGATACCGCCTCCTCCTCGGGAAGGAGGCGGTTATGTCGGACTCGGAAGTAATTTTAAATAGGCCTATTAAAATGTACGTAACGTTTGTAAGGCCTAATTAAATTTAAGTTTGTAAGGCTTATTTAAATTGACGTTTGTAAGGCCTATTTAAATTGACGTTTGTAAGGCCTATTAAAATTGACGTTTGTAAGGCCTATTTAAATTTACGTTTGTAAGGCCTATTTAAATTTACGTTTGTAAAGTCTATTTTCCATCCAAAGAAAAGTCTTTGTTGTCTTAACCAGTTACACATCTATACATATATACATATGGGTGAATATACAAAAGCTGTCCAACTTTTCGACCTATTTTGAACATACATTTTTTACCATAAATATACACATATGTTGATTTCTACGCATAGTTTATCTCATCAATATCCTATCCTAAGCTGGGCCAGTCAGTTTTTTAAGTATTTTTTGAATTATTCGCGTTTTTCAAAATTTTAATGCCAAAGGACTGACGAGGGTGGCAGAGTACTGATAAAAACACAATTTCATAGAAAAAAAATATATTTATTTTAACTTTAAGTAACTAACTAACTAACTACTGGCACTAACTCTAACTCCTGGCATAGACAGATATTTGCTAGCGTTGTTTTTCAGGGTGTAGGATGACAGTGGCAGTGAATCGTCTTCAGAGTCAGAGAATACAGTCGAAACATTTAAATGTTCATCTGGCAATTCGCTTTCATACCTAATAGATCCTAGCTGGTAATGATGACATCCATCAGGGTCGCAAAAACAACTAAGAGACTTCATTGTAAGTTGGTTTGGCAAATAAACAGAGCCTGTCACCTGATGCACGTTAAGTGTCCCCTTAAAAGCGACAAATTTAGATGAATTCGCGTTGATTCTGGAGTTCATTTCCTCAATTTCATAGTCTTCAATCACAAATGCGCGTATTCCAGGGCATCTCTCGCGAATAACAGCAATGAACTCTTTTAAGTCAGTTATGTCACCTCCTGTTGCTATAACATGATCGGCTGTTCTCTTGCAGGTGGCCCCTACACCATCCGGGGCACCTTTACCGTGACCGGCCTCATGATAGTTCCATGTGTACCTCATAATGTTAGGATACATTTGTGTCAACTTACAGCCCAACACATAGAACATAGTCTTGTTCCTGTATTGGGTTACAGGACCATCGCTAAGAAAGTGAACATGTTGAACATTTGGACTCAAGGAGTTTAATACTGGCTGTAAATGAGCCAAAATTGCTCCCACATTATGTGTCAAGTTTGATGAGATTGTACAATATGAAGTTACCGAGTTTTTTTGGTAAACAACAACAGTATGTAGCGAAAGTTGTATACGCGAACCGCCGAAGTGAAAGGATTGTATCTCTTTGTTGTATTTAGTGCAATAATTTTCTGAAAAGTCCATGTGGACTATGGCATCATTTTCAGATAAAGTTTCCTTGAAGTTTTTAATTTGGTTGTACTGGTGAACAATGTAATAAACGTGACGGAAAAAAATTATCGTATCATCTTCAAGTTTTAAAATAAGATCTTTGGGTAAGATTTCCTGTGTTTCTTTCTTATATTTTGTAACAAAACGCTCTTTTTTTGTCTTGAGATCAATGAATGCCTCCTTTTTATTTATCCACTGTTTCAATAAGATGGGCTTTGAATTATCAAATTCCTCGTATGTCAAAGTTTTGTCGCAACAGTCCTCACACGTTCTCTCCAAACATCCTTCAGCATATCGATTACAGCAGAGAATATCCAGCATGCTTTGATGGTTTCTCACTGACGTTAGAATTTTTGAATTTTTTAAAGCTGCAAGTTTGAGGTCTATATTTTCATGGATTGTGCAAGCACAAGTATCACGGTTTGATAAAGTAGGTGGTACGACCCAAAATGGTCGTAGCCGATTGAACAGGGTATAACTAATTGCAAATGGAACAGTTTTCAAAAACTTTTTATGGAGGTTTTTCATGCTATCCAGCAGATATCGCTTTTGCTTTTTTATTTGCCTCCGAGATATAAATTCTTTCTTTCCAGCTGCGAGCCGGCTATTAGCGTCATCTTCTAAAAATTCCTCAACCAATCTTTGCAGCTGCATTTTACGATTCTTTGGTTTTGGAAGATTGTTACGAAGCTTTTTGTAGGTCACTACTTTGTTTTTGAATCTCCATATTTTATATTTCTTTACTAAATTTCCAGATAAATTTTGTTTAAACTTATTTTTTTCTTTTTGGCTTCTAATTTTTTCGTAGTTTTCTTCTAGCTGTCTTTTCATTACTTCACCAAAAAGAGCTTTCTTTACTAATTCTTTCCTTTTATCAATATCCTCACTCATTTCTTCAAGTTTCGTTTTTGGCGTTTTTTCTACTGATTTTTTAACCTTTTTTAACTTTCTTTTAATCCTTTTATACTTTTGACGTTGAGTATTCAATTTAGTTTTTAACTCTTTTATAATTGTATTCATTGTCTTTATTTGCTTGTTTCTGTCTTTTCTCTGACGCTGACTTCTCCTTCTTGCTTCTTTTGCTCGTTGGTCGTCGTTTACGATGGCAGTTCCATATTCCATTGGTGGCCCCTCTTCTTCGTTAGGTCTGTTTTCTACGGCGATTGGAGGCCCTTCGTCGTCACTGGTTGCAGGTGTATTCTGACGTAAAAAGATATGTGTCTTTTGGCTCAAAGTAAGCTTTTTCCTGTACTTTAATGAATACTCTTTCCAATTTTTTCTAGTTGTCCGTTGCTCTCGAGGTGTCATTTCTTTAATAGATTTTCTTTGACCTTTTTCTTTTTTTTTTAAGTACTGTAACCTCTGCTTCTCTTTGTATTCTGCTAATTTAACTGGATCACTTTTAATTGTTAGCAAACGTGCCTTTTCTGCTTCTCTTTTCTTTTTTAAAACCTCTTCCCTCGATAATTTCGTTTTCTTTTTAGTCGGCGGCATGATGTCTTTCGTCTAAAATGAGTAAAATAAATTGCTTCATATTTTAAACTGTAGAATAACAAAATAAAACCTAAACTAAAATCGGTTTATCTGTTTAGGAGCTACATTACCACAGACAGATACACAAACACGTTAAACTTATAACATGGAGGTTAAAAATATTTGAAATACTAGCTGTACCCGCTATTTCGTCCGCGTGCGAAAGCATATGTTCTTTTTCATGTCAAAGACTTCATGCATGCCAAATTTCATCTAAATCAGCTCAGCCTTTTTTGCGTGATTGAGTAACAAACATCCAAACATCCAAATATCCACACTTTCACATTTATAATATTAGTAGGATATAGAACATTAGTTCCTGAAATATAGAAAACATCAGTTCCCTGGAAACAAGTCAGTCTTTTGGCGCAAGTTTCGACAACGGACTGACGACAAAGTACTGATGAATCGGACCTTAATTTAAGGTTATAATTGAAACATAATATTTTTTCCATATTTTCAGTTGTAACAATGATATATTTCTACAAATTACATGTAATCATGCATAAATTAAAACAAAACATAGGCATAAAAGAAAATAAAGACTCACCAGGGTACTGAAAAAGTGACTGGACCAACACAAACACACGCGATAACAGCGGCGCCAACACTGGCGTCGTAATGGCTGCCGTCGATTTGGCGCGCTTTGCGACTAACTGCACTTCCAACGTTCAAATTTTAAAAAAAGATGAATAACATTCAGTAATATTTGGCGGGATATTCGAATTTTAAATTATCACAAAGAACTGATGGGTAAAAGTAATGACAAAGTTTCTTATTTTTTTTAATAGCTTTTTTTTTAGATTCTGTTAATAAAT
>JADANM010006230.1:5701423-5715348 GCA_026213755.1 Eurema hecabe | reverse complement strand
TGTTGACTATACAAAAGCGTTTGATTGTGTCAGATGGGATTGCCTATAGAACATCCTATCAGAAATGGGTGTACCAAAACACCTCGTTGTTCTCATAGCGAACCTGTACCAGGAAGGAAGTACAGCAGTGAAGGTGAACAACGTCCTATCAAAGCCCTTTAAGCCTCAAAAAGGGGTTAGACAGGGCTGTATACTGTCTCCAATGCTCTTCAACATTTATGGAGAATACATTATGAGACGAGCTTTGGATGGCTGGGAATGTGGAGTCTCCATTGGTGGAAAGAAAATCAGTAATCTGCGGTATGCCGATGACACCACACTGTTCGCATCATCAGAGCACGAATTGGCGCAACTTATTTCTAGGGTGGAGAGAGAGAGCGAATTAGCTGGCCTTATGATCAACAAGGCGAAAACCAAAGTACTGGTCATAGATAGAGCTGGTACACTAGTTCGCTCAAACGAACTTCAAGGATTGGAATTTGTTGACCGATATATTTACCTTGGCTCTCTTCTTACCAACGAGGGTGGCAGCGAAAAAAAGATAGCTAGAAGAATTCAAATGTCCAAAGCAGCAATGTCAAAACTCACTAGGATATGGAAAGACCGCAATATATCCCGCAAAACCAAAGTGAGGCTGGTGCGTACGTTGGTCTTCTCAATTTTCTTTTATGGCGCCGAATCCTGGACGATAAGACAAAGTGAGAGAGCAAAGATTGACGCTTTTGAAATGTGGTGTTGGAGGCGTATGTTACGCATTCCATGGACGGCACGCCGAACCAACGCATCCGTCCTGAAAGAGCTCGGTATTACCACAAGGTTGTCCGCTATCTGCTTCCAGCGTATTCTCAAGTACTTCGGCCACATCGCTCGTGGGAGCCCTGATAACCTTGAGAAGCTGATGGTTGTTGGTCAGGTCGATGGTAAAAGATCACGCGGTCGCTCACCTACTCGCTGGTCAGATCTCATAAAGAAGCTTACCGGCCTACCAATAACTGAAGCTATGAAGACCGCCAAGGACAGGCAAACATGGAGAAGTCTCGTGCTAACTGGACACGACCTTCAGAAATGAAGACGCCGATTAAGAAGAAGAAGAATTATAAGGTAATACAATTTCTTAAAGTTACTTTTATATGGTGGTACACATTCCTCTTAGCTGTGTGGTTACTAACGGGGCAGAGGTGGTCTAACAATTAACATTATGCGAATTTTCAGCTAAATAAGTGATCAACTATAACAGTAAAAAAAAAGTTTAAGCTCTCTTCTTAATAAAATAATAATTTTAAGTTATATCTTAACGTTGATTAAGATATAACTTTAAATTCCTAGACTTTGTTTGTATTCTCGGCAAAGCTATTTTTAGTTTATAGGGCCTTACTATACTGTAAGGATAATTGTATATAGCATGAAGCTCGTAAATCCTTCGAAAATTGTAACATAAGATGATATTAAAGCTCCTACTATTACACCCAATACTACACGTGAAAAGGGTTGATCCCTTCATTTTATTTTGAAAAGATTTGAATCTGGTAACATAATCTGGTGCCACGTTGACGACATACGAGATTTATCTATCTATACTAATATAAATGTAGTTTGTTCGTTAGTTAGAACGTAGAGATTATTTCGGTACTACGCGTTGGGTTTAAATTTTCTTTTGTTATTTTTTATGACAGATAAGCCAATCAAAACATTATTAATTATTATGTTTTGATTGATTGATTTTTTTTATATATAAATTTGTGTGCATGTCGTGGACGCCTATAAGTGTGGCTGCATTCCATTCCATTATTTATTATTGTAATTGACGAACAAATGTACGCCATGTTGGTGTTCCTAAAATAAATAAATAAATTAACTTTAACATTTCATTAAAGTCTTTAGTTATGGGTGGCTAGGGGTAACCATGCCGTACCTAGTTAAATACAAATGAAATTTAAATATCTTCATCCAATCAAAAAAATGTTGTGTCCATGCCTCTTTGTGTTATTTGTCTACGTACAGCCCGAGACGTTTAAACATACCCTGGATTATAGAACAAGCTTTTAAGCAACACCCAAGTTAGTTTTAACCTAGGAATTACTTCAGTATTAAAATTAACGAAGGAAAACGTATACCCCGTACGAAACTGGGTAAGATCGCTAGTCATTGATACAGCTAGAGTTGGCAACCTTTTCAACATCCTCTGAGCCTCTTGACTTCGTTGTCGAGGGTTTAGGAGGAATTTGCATTAATGTTTGGGAACACGAGAAATGGTTTCGTCTTCGAGTAAAGTGGAAAGATATGTTTTCTGAATTTTATTTCGGAAGGTTTATTCAGATGGTTTTTTTTGTTACACATGGCTAGGCACGCCCTTTAGTTTCGCCTAAGTTTATAAACCAGGATCTTACGTTATGCTAAATGAAAAACGCTTAGTTACTTTATTATAAAAAATATTTTTAATAACTGAGTTTGACACGATTTCGAAAAAGCACAACATTTTTCGTTTATATAAATTCGTATAGATCGTATTTTTTTAATATATCTTTACTTTTTAAAGTTCAAATTAGTTTTAGGTCTGACGTATTTAATTGATTATTTCAAAATCAATACTTTATAACCTCCAATTAAATCTTCAATACAGAGTATAAAACAAAGTCGCTATGTGCCGTCTGTCTGTCCCCTATGTGTGCTTAGATCTTTTAAACTACGGATCAGATTTTGATGCTGTTTTTCATAATAGATAGTGATTCTTAAGGAAGGTTTACATGTATAATGCATGCATAATATATGCGAGCGAAGCCTCGGTGGGTCGCTAGTTACTGTATAAAGATCAAAATCTAAAACATGAAGTCTTCGTTGAATTTTATTTCCTACAAAGCCTTAAGTAAAACTTAATTGTAGCGAGAAAATTTTCTTAGAAAGAAACCGCAAAAAATCGTTAACTCAGCAAAATCTTCCTATATTCAGTTGACTTGGGATAAAGTTACTTTGACTTTTATATTTTCCACTCATTCAGTTAAATAAAATACATATGTATTAACTACTATCTTTATGACCAAAACTCAATATTAATTTGTCCTTAAAAAAAATTAACAACCTGATTAGGTACTTACATCCTTGCTAATATTATTAATGTACTAGGGATGTTTGAAACGCTTTCACGCAAAAACTACTTGACCGATCATCGTGAAACTTTGTTTACTTATTCTTGGAGGTATTCGAATGCACATAAGCTACTTTTTTATTTGCGATATTTATAAAATTCGAGCGAAGTCGCGAGTAACATCTAGTTACAAATTTATGTAGCTATAAAGGTACATGGCTAAAATGTTAAACAGTTGAATATAAAAAATTTAACAGAAATTCTTATTCAAACAATTATTTAATAAAAACATATTAAAAAAAATCCTAGTATCATAATTAATACGAGTATATAATTGGCTGATACCGATTCTAATACATAACGTAATTTTACTATTACGTATTAATTAAACAAATTTCCGTTTCTAATCAAGTTTGCGGGACAGATGCGGTTTAGTTATAACCTAATATCAATTTTGGGTAGCCCAGGCGTACTATGATTAGGACAGAAATATTTTCCTTACACTAATATTATAAATGCAAATGTTATAATTTAACGTGTTAATTAATGAACAAATTTAATACGAATTTGGTACATTGATAGTCTTGAAAGTGGAGAAGGATATGTGTTCAAGTTATTTATCTACTAGCTTCGTCCCCGTCGGATCTATTTCTATTATTATGTTATAGTGAGTCAATCTTAGAAGATAGACATATACTGTCGCGGAATTTTTTTTACATCATTTAAAGAGGAATAATTCTTTCATACATATTATCTTTGTATCTTGAACCGTTTTCGCAGCGCACGCAAAGGAAGCCCTCAAAGATGAATAATTTTCCCCGTTTTTGCCATATTTTCCATTATATCTTCGCTCCTATTAGTCGCAGTGTGATGTCATGTAGCCTAAAGCCTTCCTCGATAAATGGTCAATTCAATAAAAAAATAATTTTTCAATTCCAACCGGTAGATCCTGAGATTAGCGCGTTCAAACAAACAAAACCCTTCAGCTTTATATATTAGTATAGATAGATATAGATAGATAGATAGATACCAATATTATAAAGAACTAAAGTTTGTGTGTTTGTTAAATTGTAAGGGCTACTCTCTGGATCTACTGAACCGATTTTAAAAATTCTTTCACGAATAGAAATCCACATTATTAGTATATGTATTAAAGGATAAATAAATAAATATACCAATCACACATAGCCACCCAGGGTTGAACAATATAACCTTCATACCAAAGATACGATTGAAACAAACTTTGACGTCAGTAAAGTTGATAACGAATACATAATGAGAATCGCTCCAGGGACGGGGGTTGAAATGCGTAGCCATTACCGGCTAAATGCGACGCAATTTACCATCAATTTGTACGAAATATTAGGCTTAATAATGTAATAGATTATCTGAATAGTACGGCTAATGTTTATTGTAGTTTCGTTCGGTGTTAATTTGATTATGTCTTTAATTTGGTAGCTGGAAGTCTTTCGGAAGTAAATCGTTATTATTCCTAATTCGAATTATTGAATTAAGTTATTAAATAACACACGCGCACCCAACATTGTTATGGATAATAATTATAATAAATTTATTTATCATGAACGTATTAGGTATATTTAAATATCCACATAAGCGGAGTGCGAAGGTGCCATCTTTTAAAGGAACTGATCACATATTCAATGTCCGTCATCGATCGTGCTTTGTATCGGACGTCGGACATACTGCTGTTCGTTTTGACAAACATTTATAACTATTTTAATTGATTTTAAAGTATTTCGTTATAAATTTAAAGCTTGTTGGAGTTATTTAATAATTAACAATTTCGAGTTGAATATATTCTTATAATGGGCGGCCATATTGAATAATTTTGTTTTTTTTTAAACAATTATCTTTAGATATTGAATCGATTTCTTTCTCCTAATAGAATGCGAAATGTTTAGGGTAACAGGATTTCCCACCGTAAAAAGAGAGAAAAAATTACTAAGCCATGTGACACTCACAAACAATGTTTCTTTTTATTGATAAGTTTTTTTTATAATCCATATATAGATAGTCCATCTTAGAAATACAAAAAGGCGAAAATTTATTTACGATTAATTAAGGATACCCGTTGCAAGAATACTGAACCGGCAATATCTTTAATGAATAATTTATATTCTTGGCAATGGCCCAATGTTGCTTCTGATAAGCTTGAATGGTAAAGCTCATAGACATATTTAAGCCATATTCACTGAGAAGCGGAGCGATGCGTGGTGCGTAAGCGATTTACTAGAGCGCTTTATGCGGCATAATGCTTGACGTTGAATGTTTCAATTACATCTTTCTTTATCAACCGACTTTAAAAAAAGGAGGAGGTTCTCAATTCGACCCGTGTGTTTTTTTTATGTTTGTTACGCGATAACTTCGCCAATTATGAACCGATTTAAACAAATCTTTTTTTAAATCGGTTCATAATTGGCGAAGTTATCGCGTAACAAACGTTTTTCGGCGTATAGGTAATACCTCAAGGGTGGTCCCATTTAAATTTAATAAAAAAACAACCCCCAAGGGTGAAAAATTGGGGGATAAACTGGATTGTTTTTTTGTTGAATAGGTATTATCATGAAGTCGGTTTTATTTTATTTCAGTTAATTATTTATGTATCGAGCACTCTCAATAGTACTAAGTAGTACTTTCGCTTGATGAGTTCAATTAACAATTTATTTTCTTTAAGTTGACATTGATCGAAATGTCGCACTACACTCTGTATTTGAGAAACACTGTTTATAATACGTATCAAGAGGGCTATTGACCTTGAAAGAGCGAGACGGAATACGTGACGATGTTTCATTCAACTAAAATTTACGAAGATTAGAGAGTAATTTGTTATTCATGTAAATGCTCTTATACTACTCCATAAGTTTGAAATAAGATATATAAGACGCCTCCCATCTCCTTAGATAAAGCCTTAAAACCGAACCATGTAAGTAACGTCGTCGGAATACTAAGTATTTGGCACTTGTGTCTGTTCAAGTAGATGATAGTTTCGACAAAATATACATATAATCCTAGATTATGTTAGTATGTTTATTTGCTGTTCACGAACTATATAATATTAAGGGTACTACTACTTAGTTGATTATAATATATTTAAAAATATTACCATAAATCGTAATTGCAGACTTGACAGAATAAATAAATAAATAAAAAATATTAGATCTATGAGCTGAATTCGCACCAAAATATATTTTCGATAAATACTTGTTAATATTTTGCTATCGTTATATCATCTCTCTTACTTACTCTATGCGTTAATCTAATGTCCAAACTACCTACTCGCCAAAATTCAGCCGAATCTATTCAGTACATTTGTGAACCAGTGAAAGATTAACAAACATACTAACAACGATTACTTACATAAGTATTATTCATTATAATTTCATTAAAATATGTTTAATGTTATTTAAAGTTTATTAATACGGAAAGCCGTGTGTATCGATCGATTCGACGCAATAAAGTAATTGTGTCCGTTTGTTACGCAACGCTAAGTGGCAAGAGCGAAGATGTTACAATGGTATGTACATTTGCGTATTATAGGACTAGTTTTAAAAGCAGTATAGTTTAAAGATATGCCTTGTATTGCTACCTACTTCTTAATTTAGTTGCATTCATAATATTATAATAAATGTCAGTACAATGGTACATGAGCGTTTTATACGATAAGTTTTAAAAGCTGTCTCGTTTTAAGTTATGCCTTGTATTGCTACCTACTTCTTAATTTTGCAGCATTTTATATTTTGGATATGTAGCCTGTAAACTTGTACCATAATATAACAACATTACAATGGTACATGAGCGTACTACGAAGAAAGAAATATGTTTGAAAGGAATAATGTTATGTCTTATAATATAGCATGCTATCTACTTCTTAATTTTGCAGCATTTTATATTTGGGAAATGTAGCCTTGCTCTATAATATAACAACATTACAATGGTATTCAACTACCCATCCGATTTTTAAGCGGTTTTTTAATAGATAAAGGAATTCAAGAAGGTTATTATGTATAATTCATGCATAATATATGCGAGCGAATGCGACGTCGGTATGGTCGTTAGTAGGTACTAACTACTAGTATCGATAAGAATTGGATTCTTACTAATAAAAAAACCAATTAATCATCAATACATATAATAAAAACGTAACGAGTCGCTGTCCGTACATGGAAGATATATGAGAAAAAATATTATAGGAGACCCTTTTTTAATGCAATAGAACCCAAAACAATGTTTTTTGGAATTTTTGTCTGTTTGTCTGTTTCTTTGTGCAAGCTGCACGATGGGGTTTTTAATTATATATTGTGGTAAGCTTCTCTTAACATTTAGATTCATGACAATCGGTTGATAAATAAAAAAGTTATGGCAATTTAAAGAATCACGTTGAACTTGCTAAACGTTTGTTGGCGCGGGTTAGGCATTTTCAAAAATGCTGCCCAAAGTCTCTTTTCTACGCAAACTCGCAGGCACAGCTAGTTGTATATAGATTTCGAAATTCAATCATTGGTTTAAACGCAACACGTCGGTTTGTTTATCGTCGTAACCTTTCCATAAAGTTTTCCATTTTTACACCTCTGAACCCACACGACCGCAGAGCTGGCGCACTGCGGAAGGAAAATTAAGGTCTTCCTTGTAAAAAGGTATTTCTTTGCTTATACAGATTAACAAATTTATTCACATCTAAATAAATTATTTTGACTCATAAAATTGTCAATTAAACCACGTTGGTTCTTATTGTCTGTGCCAATAGAAGAAATGTGTTGTTTAAGGAAAGGGTATCGTTAAATAATAAAGTAAATTGACAAAGAACCTTTATTAGAAAAAAAAAAATATACATACAGAAGAATTGAGAACCTTCTTCTTTTTTGAAGTCGGTTAAAAATAATTTTTAGTTACCCAATGTTACAATAGAAAGAGTCAGAACAACATAAGTATCTCAAATTTAGTTTAAATGAAGTACCTACCTACTAAATCGAACCTAGCAAAACTATATGAAGAGAAACAGAAAGATTTAACTTTCTAATATCATGTAGGTACATGAATATGATGATTAAAAGGAAAACTTAAAAGACAGGAATATCTCATGGTATATGGATTATGGACGACTGATGTCGGAATACTGAAATGCAACTTAAAATTAACCACAACTTAAACCGGTTCGATTTGACAGTTCGCCATAAAATTCTGTCAAAATTACGAGTCTTAAGGCGTGCTTAAATTTAATTTGCGTATGAGTATTTGGCCGTGAGCGATCTACAATAAATTATCTACTATATAGTTTACGCTTTGTCTTAAAATCTGTAAACCTTCAATCAAACTCTCTTCAAAGCAAATTCTAAAGACTCACATAATTACAAGTAATATAAGAATTTGCGAAGCCTTGTCGGCGTCTTGGGCGCGCCCGAAATAGTTTTTCCATTTGCATAATTTTCATCCATGACTGAACCGCGGTTCAGCTCAAATATAAATTGTCGACTTGAATTTCTGCTCCGTATTAAGCTAGTTCGCTTATATAAAAATTTTAAATCTCTCAGTCATTTTACAAAGAACGTATTTTGTCCAATATACTGATTGGTATGACTACCAAAATTTAACAACTTATGTATTATAAGTAGGTAAATGTGTATTTAATAAAATAAAAAAGCCTTTAAATTTTAATGGCGCAAAATTAAAATCTATAGTCATACAAGAAAAAAATTAAACTTAAGGGCTTTTATGAGGTCTAAAAGTATGAATAAACTTAAGATTATTATAACTTTAATCCTACTAAATAATAGCGATCACAGTTTAAAAAGCATAGTTTTCCCACCTGGTTTTTATTGCCTTTATACGTATGTATTAGATATTATTATTTCTTTGTTATGACTTTGTTCACGTTATCCCTTTAACTTTATATCCTATACCAATAATTAATTAATTATCGTTTCATCCATTATCGAGTTGTCCATGTACCATTTAATATCATTTATATTCAATTTATAAAATCCCCAAAAATATACGAGATAACCTACTACATACATTTCATAGAAACGACGATGTTAATTACTAAGCAATTAATTTTAATTAATCCTGAGGCAAAAAATCTTAGACCTAGACGATTGTATACGAAGAAACGATCTACAATTATAAGCTAATTATATTGCTATTGTCAACGTACGAGAAAAATGCACTTATTATTTTCATGGAACTCATTTAATTGAGGTCACACTATTACTATAATTTCAGGATTTAAAGACAAATATTTATATATTAAAACACGGTTTTAAGAACCTTAGGAAAATACATTTATGCTTTGTTCCTAGTTCCTACGCTATTGATTTGTTTCAAAATAATATAGAAGGCAAATGAGCAGGTAAGCCACCTGATGGAAAGTGGTCATCGCCGCCTATGAATGAGCTGATTACACAAGGTGGTGGTGCGGGGCTAAAAGATTTTTTTAAGCCGCATGTGGTTGAGAGGTTTAAATCCTGTGATAAAATAATAACTTAATTATTTATTTAAAAAAAGGCAAAATGTAGATACTAAAGACTATTTAGGCAGACCCGTGCCCATTTCGTTATATGTTAACAATAATGCGCATAATGTTAACAATTCCTTTTTATATACCTATTCTATGACACTGATGTGGTTTTCTATTCGTGAAAGTATTTTTAAAATCGGTTCAGTAGATAGATCCCTTACAATTTAACAATCACACAAACTTTACTTCTTAATAATATTAGTATAGATTTCAACCACAGGTAAAGGGATACATACGTGTTCTAACCTAGATAATGTAATCAGAAAAGTTTTTTCGTTGCAGTAAAATTTATAGTATAGCATCTGAGTAGATACTGGAAAACTTCTACTAACGTTATCAACAGATAACACTGTTTATGACTTATTAACAAGTTTCGTATTATAAATGCCAACAGTTGGGACTTTAAGTAGGAAGTTTGAAGACTTCGTAAGCAGTTAGCGATCAACAGAACCTAACAACATGAACTTTGATATAGTATACGCCGACTAAATATAATATAACTTGCCTTCGTTCTTATATGGAGGTGGTTTTGGGATGTCTTTACGGGTCGGGGTATGGTTAGCTGATATGTTATCCACTAAGCCTATTTGGAACTGTTTTAAATTCAATCAACACGTCACTTGTACGTGTCATTGGCTACATATTATATTTACACAAAAATATGGAAAGAAATGTCACAATCTCTAAAGTTGTTTTAATAAAATTCAAGACATCATAATTTTAATAGTTATATTGGTACAAAAGGTGAAAAGACATTGGCAAGATGTTAAAGCAGACGAAAAGGCTAAAGCTATCTTACTAATATTTTAACCGCGAAAGTTTATAAGTATGTTTGTTGCTCTTTATCGCATTATGCATGTATTTGGCTGAATTTTAGCATACACCCTAGATTACCACATAGGGTATAGGTCGCGTCACGAATGTTTAGCGCTGGACGAGAATAGCCGCGCATCGGTAGAATCGCGCTCGTAATTGACGTATTGGTGCGAAAAAGACAACACGACTGGGGAACCAATCAACGCTCGCGCACCCGACGATCACGCGCCCCACGCGCCGTGCCGTCCCCTTGATACTTCTTTGCTTCTGCGCAGGTTTCGTTCAGCGCTAAAGTTTCGTGACGCTACTTATACTTTTGATCCCGTTATTACTACGGAAAAGAGAACTATACGAATGAAACCACAGGGCAAGATTAGTTTAGACGTAGACCTGTGATTGTTTGGACCATTATGACAACAAAGAGACGGTTTCTGTCGGCGAGCAGGAAAGTTTTCGGTAAAACAAACTTTGTTTCGCATAAACAAATATTCGTTGAAACCGTTAACATTGTAATGATTCATTGTTTCGGATCTTAGAAGTGTTTAGCCGACTGAGTTGAGAGTGGTTTCACGATTGTTGTTTTTAATTTTTTCTAGCATTGACGATTGCCTGTTGTTTTATGATATTATGATGTGTTGTTGTATACATACAAAAATCTCCAATTTTTTACCCATCTAACAGTTACAGTCGCAGGAAAATTCGTTTGCTTATAATTGAGTTGAACGTTAACACATCTGTGTCTTTCGTTAAACTCAATAATAAGTAAACGGAACTTTCCTCTTCTATCATTCTATTTGATAAAAAAAAAACGTACGAAAATCGGTGGAGTAGTTTCAAAGATTTTGGTGTTAAATTGTTTTATTGTTTTTAAATGTTTTATTACATTTATGTAGTCGACAGTAGGTACTATAACTAATACAGTGATGGATTTCCCTTAACAACATAAAATTACTTATCGTGTTTCTAAGGAAAATAAAATATTATAATAAATCATGTAATATATATAAATGTTAAAATGCTGCTTTCGAATATGTATTTGATAAAGGAATAGTCTTTTTCATTTTATATAATACAATACAATATAATACAAAACATCTTTATACAAATCAGTTCATTATGTATTTAATATTTACCTACTAGCCGCGTTCATCGCGTTCAGATTTACTCGCCTAGTTCCAGTTCCGGGGGCAATAGAAGGATTGTCTATCTATATATTAAACTAGCTGTTGCCCGCGACTCCGTCCGCGTGGAATTTCATAATAAACTTTGATCCCCACTTATAGTTTTTTTTTTATTCTGCTATTCGGGGCAAATCTAAAGAACCAAGGACCATGGAAATTGGTCTAGCCGATCTCGAGTTAAAAGTGTTGTAACAAATCCGTCTTTGTTTTATATATGAGTATATTGATTACTATTTCTGAGTTAGTTTCATATAGTCAACTATAGAAAAGAGCTTTAGTTAAATCAGTTCATTTTCAATTTTATATCGATTATCACTTGCGTAGTATTGATCTTGTGTTAAAAAAAACTATTAGTAATTTCTCGTGGATGGATTTAAAAAAGACTTTCAAAGTACACTATATCAAACATTCAAGCTTTTATCTGAAATTCGTACTTAAAGCTCTATTTTCTTGGACTATAAGTAGTTTATTACATATGGACTGATACACGAATTATTCCCAAAAGATTTCCGTTATTTGTTTGTTTTTACGAAACCCTCAAATAAAACCGCTAGTTGATTAAATATTAGTCATTTCATTATAAGGGAAGTGGGCCTAACCGAGATACTATGAGCAACTATGTATATGAATGACCTTAAATATAGAATTTGTTAGTTTTTTATTAGTTTCTGGTAATATTAATATTTTAATTTTCGCCATATCTATACATATAATAAAAACGTAACGGGTCCCTGTCTGTACATGGAAAATACATGAGAAAAAATATTACAGGAGACCTTTATTAACGCAATGGAACCCAAAACAATGATTTTTGGAATTTTTGTCTGTTTGTTTGTGCACGCTAATCTCAGAAACGGCTCATCCTATCTAGATGGGGTAAGCTTCACTTAACATTTAGTGTTTAATTCATGACAATCGGTTGATAAATAAAAAAGTTATGGCAATTTAAAGAATCACGTTGAACTTGCTGAACGTTTGTTGGCGCGGGTTAGGCATTTTCAAAAATGCTGCTCAAACGCGGGCGAAGTCGCGGGCACAGCTAGTTAGTCATAAAAGTAAAAATTAGGCGCATATCTCGAAAAATCGACTTATGTTTTATTAATGTAAATTGATATAAAGTTGTAATTTGTCCCCGCCCCGAATAGCAGAATAAATCTTAAAAATTATGATAACTATATATTTGGACAAAGTTTATATGAAAGTCAACGCGGACAAAGTCGCGGGCAACAGCTAGTAGCTAATATAATTTTATATCTATAGGTTCTATAGGTTTTATTTATATGTCACCATTTGGTAGGAATTGCAATCAGTCTGTGAGTAATTATTACAGATTTATTACAAATAAATATTAAATAAATGCTAAAATTCAGTTACGGATATTTTTTTATATCGCATATCCGATTATATGGTTGAAGGATTATTACATGGTTGTAGACGGGAAATACTGCGGTATAGAGCTAGTCTCTAAATAACAGAATATCACTTTGAAATTAAACTCCATTTACCTTTTCCCGGGAGATAAAAAGGCTACTGCTATAAGAACAACTTGTTATTTTAGGAGCTTGAAGGATCGCGTTTATTTTTATTGGGCCCGTTAAAAATCAAGCCGCGAAAGTTACCTTTTTCATTAAATTAGATTTTTTTTAATGTAATATATACAATTAATTACATCAATACATATGTTATTATCTGTGTAATTGTGTATTGTCTACTGTTTTGTGTATTTTGCCAATATTTTTAATACGAGTACACTATGGACTCATAGCTGTCCTTATAGATATAGAAACTATTAGTTACGTATCAATCACATAAGAAAATCTTGAACAAACCTTTTAGATGGGAGGACATTAAAAATACCATATTAGATCTCTTACTGTGAGTACAGTCGCAAAATATTAACTTCTTCAAAAAATATAAAACATCTTAACAATAAGAAAATTAATCAATCTAATCATATTATTAGTAATTTTCAAAAAGAAGGCAACAGCAATGAACAACAATGCTTTGTAATACTAAATGTTTTTATAAACACTATATACTAAAGTATTATTATTATTAAGTATTATTATACTAAAGTATATAGTTTACTTAATAATTTTTGGTTTAAGATATGACTAACATATATTTATATATTTCCAATAGCAGTAGAAATTAGAAATTCATCAAGCGGTCAGCCAAAAGATATTTCGATATTACCAAATTACGCGAACTGCATAATATTATTTCCATATGCATCGCTAAAACTGAGTCAATGTTTTTACAAATTGCAGTTAAATATAAGATCAAAGGTGTATTTTCGTCTGTTTGTCGC
>JADANM010006230.1:5686118-5699004 GCA_026213755.1 Eurema hecabe | reverse complement strand
CAACAATTTTTGTTTATATAAATTCGTATAGATCGTATTTTTTCCAATATATCTTTACTTTTTAAAGTTCAAATTAGTTTTAGGTCTTACGTATTTAATTGATTATTTCAAAATCAATACTTTATAACCTCGAATTAAATCTTCAATACAAAGTATAAAAAAAAGTCGCTATGCGCCGCCTGTCTTTCCCCTATGTATGCTTAGATCTTAAAAACTACGCATCAGATTTTGATGCTGTTTTTCTTAATGGATAGAGTGATTCTTAAGGAAGGTCTAAATGTATAATGCATACATAATATATGCGAGCGAAGCCTCGGTGGGTCGTTAGTTACTGTATAAAGATCAAAATCTAAAACATAACGTCTTCGTTGAATTTTATTTCCTACAAAACCTCAAGTAAAACTTAATTGTAGCGAGAAAAACTTCTTAGAAAGAAACCGCAAAAAGTCGTTAACTCGGCAAAATCTTCCTTTATTCAGTTGACTTGGGACAAAGTTACTTTGACTTTTATATTTTCCACTCATTCAGTTGAATAGAAATACATATGTATAAACTACTATCTTTATGACCAAAACTCAATATTAAATTGTCCTTCAAAAAAAAATTAACAACCTGTTTAGGTTCTTACATACTTGCTTATATTTTTAATGTACTTTATGTTTGAAACGCTTTCACGCAAAAACTACTTGACCGATCATCGTGAAACTTTGTTAACTTATTCTTGGAGGTATTCGAATGAACATAAGCTACTTTTTTATTTGCGATATTTATAAAATTCGAGCAAAGTCGCGAGTAACATCTAGTTACAAATTTATGTAGCTATAAAGGTACATGACTATAATGTTAAACAGTTGAATATCAAAAAACAGAAATTCTTATTCAAACAATTATTTAATAAAAACATATTTAAAAAATTTCCTAGTATCATAATTAATACGAGCATATAATTGGCTGATATCAATTCTAATACATAACGTAATTCTACTATTACGTATTAATTAAACAAATTTCCGTTTCTAATCAAGTTTGCGGGACAGATGCGGTTTAGTAATAACCTAATATCAATTTTGGGTAGCCCAGGCGTAATATGATTAGGACAGAAATATTATCCTCACACTAATATTATAAATGAAAATGTTATAATTTAACGTGTTAATTAATGAACAAATTTAATACGATTTTGGTACTTCGATAGTCTAGAAAGTGGAGAAGACTCGCGAGAGTCGCGACTTCGTCCCCGTCGGATCTATTTCTATTATTATGTTACAGTGAGTCAATCTTAGAAGATAGACATATACTGTCGCGGATTTTTTTTTAGATCATTTAAAGAGGTAATTCTTTCATACATATTATCTTTGTATCTTGAACCGTTTTCGCAGCGCACGCAAAGGAAGCCCTCAAAGATGAATAATTTTCCCCGTTTTTGCCATATTTTCCATTATATCTTAGCTCCTATTAGTCGCAGCGTGATGTTATGTAGCCTAAAGCCTTCCTCGATAAATGGTCAATTCAATAAAAAAAGAATTTTTCAATTCAAACCAGTAGATCCTGAGATAAGCGCGTTCAAACAAACAAACCCTTCAGCTTTGTATATTAGTATAGATAGATAGATACTAATATTATAAAGAACTAAAGTTTGTGTGTTTGTTAAATTGCAAGGGGTAATCTCGGGATCTACTGAACCGATTTTAAAGATTCTTTCACGAATAGAAAGCCACATTATTAGTATATGTATTAAAGGATAAATAAATAAATAAATATACCAATAACACATAGGCTCCACCCAGGGTTGAATAATATAACCTTAATACCAAAGATACGATTGAAACAAACTTTGACGTCAGTAAAGTTGATAACGAATACATAATGAGAATCGCTCCAGGGACGGGGGTTGAAATGCGTAGCCATTACCGGCTAAATGCGACGCAATTTACCATCAATTTGTACGAAATATTAGGCTTAATAATGTAATAGATTATCTGAATAGTACGGCTAATGTTTATTGTAGTTTCGTTCGGTGTTAATTTGATTATGTCTTTATTTTGGTAGCTGGAAGTCTTTTAGAAGTAAATCGTTATTATTCCTAATTCGAATTATTGAATTAAGTTATTAAATAACATACACGCATCCAAGGTTGTATATATCATGAACATTTAAACATATAATTACAATTGAAGTGAGAAACTGACTGCTTTTTATTTATTTTTTTTTTTTTTGTAATATGAACTAGAATAAAAACTACTGCTGAACTAGTATAAAAACTGTGTATTGGGAGTCGGGTTTTTTTCCATTTACATGTACTGTACAATTTAAAATTAAGTCATATTAATTAAAAAATAACAAAAACAGGGAACGAAAATATTAATTCATTTAATAATAATAAAAGTGTGTGTGTGTATCAGTGTGTGAGTGTGGAGTGTCTGTGTGTGTGTGTGTATTTTAGGTTATTTTGTAAGTAATAGTAGTAATTATTAAATGTTATTATGGTACATGTATTTAGAAAATGTGAAACTCGTTGGACTTAGTGAAAGTGGTGAAAAAAAAATAGTTAGAGGAGGCCTTTGTCAATTGGCAAACGGACATACAAAAAGAGAATAAAGCAACATGAAATATTAGTACATTTAATTTTGCAAAAAACAATATGTAATGCGATATAACATACATTGTATATTTAGTCCGAATAAAAGGCTTTATTATTATAGTATACTAGCTGTGTCCCGCGGTTTCACCCGCGTAGTTCCCGTTCCCGGGGTAATACCGGGATGTAAGCTATCCTATCTTTTAAGTTGGATCAAACTGCACATGGTGTGCAAATTTTATTATAATCGGTTAAGTGGTTAAGGAGTCCATTGAGGACCAACATTGTGACACGAGATTTATATATTAAGATAAGTTTAAGACTGGCTAGGTCTGATGTAAAAAGTTTCGATCATCTGTATCACAGGGTATATCTAGTTGAGGCGACTATGGTTGTATGTATCTTTTATATGCTAATTCTAAGTATTGCTATATTGAATAATTGATTAATTATTTGTCAATTGAAACTTGTAAATATTTGTATTATCTATACTAATATATAAAGCTGAAGAGTTTGTTTGTTTGTTTGATGAACGCGCTAATCTCAGGATCTACTGGTTCGAATTGAAAAATTATTTTTTTATTGAATTGACCATTTATCGAGGAAGGCTTTAGGCTACATAACATCACGCTGCGACTAGTAGGAGCGAAGATATAATAGAAAATATGGAAAAAACGGGAAAAATTATTCATCATGAGGGCTTCCTTTGCGTGCGCTGCGAAAACGGTTCAAGATACAAAAATTATATGTATGAAAGAATTATTCCTCTTTAAATGATCTAAAAAAAGTCCGCGACAATATATTTCTATCTTCTAAGATTGACTCACTATAACATAATAATAGAAAAAGATCCGACGGGGACCAAATCGCGAGCAACAGCTAGTATCTACATAATATGTAGATATTAGGTATATTTAAATATCCACTTAAGTGGAGTGCGAACGTGCCATCTTTTAAGGGAACTTATCACATATTCAATGTCCGTCATCGATCGTGCATTGTATCGGACGTCGGACATACAGCTGTTCGTTTTGAAAAACATTTATATATGTTATAAATTTAAAGCTTGTTGGAGTTATTTAATAATTCACAATTTTGAGTTGAATATATTCTTATAATGGGCGGCCATATTGAATAATTTTGTTGTTGTAAATAATCTTTAGATATTGAATCGATTTCTTTCTCCTAATAGAATGCGAAATGTTTAGGGTAACAGGATTTCCCACTGTGAAAAAAGAGAGAAAAAATTACTAAGCCATGTGACACTCACAAATAATGTGGCTTTTTATTGATAAGTTTTTTTTTTATAATCCATATATAGGATAGCCCATCTTAGGAATCCAAAAAAGGCGAATATTTATTTACGATTAATTAAGGATACTCGTTGCAAGAATACTGAACTGGCAATATCTTTAATGAATAATTTATATTCTTGGCAATGGCCCAATGTTGCTTCTGATAAGCTTGAATGGTAAAGCTCATAGAAATATTTAAGCCATATTCACTGAGAAGCGGAGCGATGCGTGGTGTGTAAGCGATTTACTAGAGCGCATTATGCGGCATAATGCTTGACGAAAAAAAGATGTAATTGAAACATTCAATGTTTCAATTACATCTTTTTTTATCAACCGATTTAAAAAAAAGGAGGGGGTTCTCAATTCGACCCGTGTGTTTTTTTATGTTTGTTACGCGATAACTCCAATTATGAACCGATTTGAACAAACCTTTTTTCGGCGTATAGGTAATACCTCAAGGGTGGTCCCATTTAAATTTAATAAAACAACAACCCGCAAGGGTGAAAAATTGGGGATGAACTGGATTATTTTTTTGTTGAATAGGTATTATCATGAAGTCGGTTTTATTTTTTTTCAGTTAATTATTTATGTATCGAGCACTCTCAATAGTACTAAGTAGTACTTTCGCTTGATGAGTGCAATTAACAATTTATTTTCTATAAGTTGACATTGATCGAAATGTCGCACTATGCTCTATATTTGGGAATCACTGTTTATAATACGTACCAAAAGGGGCCATTGACCTTGGAAGAGCGAGACGGAATATGTGACGATGTTTCATTCAGCTAAAATTTACGAAGATTACAGAGTAATTTGTTATTCATGTAAATGCTCTTATACTACTCCATAAGTTTGAAATAAGATATATAAGACGCCTCCCATCTCCTTAGATAAAGCCTTAAAACCGAACCATGTAAGTAAGTAACGTCGTCGGAATACTAAGTATTTGGCACTTGTGTCTGTTCAAGTAGATGATAGTTTCGACAAAATATAGATATAATCCTAGATTATGTTAGTATGTTTATTTGCTGTTCACAAACTATATAATATTGAGGGTACTTTCGGAATTTCTCACCACTTAGTTGATTATAATATATTTAAAAATATTACCATAAATCGTAATTACAGACTTGACAGAATGAACAAATAAATAAAAAATATTGAATCTATGAGCACCAAAATATATTTTCGATAAATACTTTTTAATTTTTTTATCGTTATATCATCTCTCTTACTTACTGCATGCGTTAATCTAATGTCCAAACTACCTACTCGCCAAAATTCAGCCGAATCTGTTCAGTAAATTTGTGAACCAGTGAAAGAACATACATTAACAAACATACTAACAACGATTACCTATACATAAGTATGGTTTCATTTAAATATGTTTAATGTTATTTAAAGTTTATTAATACGGAAAGCCGTGTGTATCGATCGATTCGACGCAATAAAGTAATTGTGTCCGTTTGTTACGCAACGCTAAGTGGCAAGAGCGAAGATGTTACAGTGGTATGTACATTTGCGTATTATAGGACAAGTTTTAAAAGCAGTATAGTTTAAAGATATCCCTTGTATTGCTACCTACTTCTTAATTTAGTTGCATTCATAATATTATAACAAATGTCAGTACAATAGTACATGAGCGTATTATACGACAATTTTAAAAGCAGTATCGTTTTAAGTTATGCCTTGTATTGCTACCTTCTTCTTAATTTAGTTGCATTTTATTACATTACCATGGTACATAATCGTAGTACGAAGAGAGAAATATGTTTGAAAGGAATAATGTTATGTCTTATAATATAGCATGCTACCTACTTCTTAATTTTGCAGCATTTTATATTTTGGAAATGAAGCCTTGCTCCATAATATACATTTCAATGGTATCCAACTACCCATCCGATTTTCAAGCGGTTTTTTAATAGATAAAGAAATTCAAAAGGTTATTATGTATAATACATGCATAATATATCCGAGCGAATGCGACGCCGGTATGTTCGTTAGTAGGTACTAACTACTAGTATCGATAAGAATTGGATTCTTACTAATAAAAAAAAAATCAATTAATCATCAATACATATAATAAAAACGTAACGAGTCGCTGTCTGTACATGGAAGATAAATGAGAAAAAATATTATAGGAGACCTTTATTAATGCAATAGAACCCAAAACAATGATTTTTGGAATTTTTGTCTGTTTGTCTGTTTCTTTGTGCACGCTTATCTCAGAAACGGCTTATCCTATCTAGATGGGGTTTTGAATTATATATTGTGGTAAGCTTCTCTTAACATTAAGTGTTTGATTCATGACAATCGGTTGATAAATAAAAAAGTTATGGAAATTTAAAGAATCACGTTGAACTTGCTGAACGTTCGTTGGCGCGGGTTAGGCATTTTCAAAAATGCTGCCCAAAGTCTCTTTTCTACGCAGTCGCGAGCACAGCTAGTTGTATATAGATTTCGACATTCATACATTGGTTTAAACGTAACACGTCGGTTTGTTTATCGTCGTAACCTTTCCACAAAGTTTTCCATTTTTACACCTCTGAACCCACACGACCGCATAGCTGGCGCACTGCGGAAGGAAAATTAAGGTCTTCCTTATAAAAATGTATTTCTTTGCTTATACAGATTAACAAAATTATTCACATCTAAATAAATTATTTTGACTCATAAAATTGTCAATTAAACCACATTGGTTCTTATTGTCTGTGGCCATAGAAGAAATGTGTTGTTTAAGGAAAGGGTATCGTTAAATAATAAAGGAAATTGATATTGAGTATAACCTAGATATCTTCAAGGTTAGGGAAAACAGGAAGATATGCCATCTTAAGATGTCATGTTTCATTTCTTACCATCAGGCAGGATCCTAGTCAAATGGCTGTTTAATAATGATGAAAAAATGACAAAGAGCCTTTATTAGGTAAAAATTAATACTACAACAGAAAGAGTCAGACCCACAAATGAATCTGAAATTTAGTTTACAGGAAATGAAGTATCTACATACCAAATCTAACCCAGCAAATGAAATAATGATTAAAAGGAAGACTTAACTCAAAAGACACGAACATCTTATGGTATATTGATTATGGACGACTGAGCGATCTACAATAAATTACTATATAGTTTATGCTTTGTCTTAGGCTTACAGGTTGCCTTTAATCAAACTCACTTCAAAGCAAATTCTAAAGACCCATATAATTACAAGTAATATAAGAATTTGCGAAGCCTTGTCGGCGTCTTGGGCGCGCCCGAAATAGTTTTTCCATTTGCATAATTTTCATCCATGACTGAACCGCGGTTCAGCTCAAATATAAATTGTCGACTTGAATTTCTGCTCCGTATTAAGCTAGTTCGCTTATATAAAATTTTAAATTTCTCAGTCATTTTACAAAGAACGTATTCTGTTCAATATACTGATTGGTATAAGTACCAAAATTTAATAATTGGTGGATTATTAGTAAATGTGTACTTAATATAATCAAAAATAATTTAAAAATTTTAATCGCGCAAACTTAAAATCCATAACTTATGAAAAAACTAAACTAAGGGTCTTTTATTAGGTCTGTTAAGATTATTATAACTTTAATCCTACTAAATAGCGATCACAGTTTAAAAAGCATAGTTTTCCCACCTGGTTTTTATTGCGTTTATACATAATATGTATTATATATTATTATTTCTTTGTTATGACTTTGTTCACGTTATCCATTTAACTTTATATCCTATACCAATAATTAATTATCGTTTCATCTATTATCGCGTTGTCCATGTACCATTTAATATCATTTATATTAAATTTATAAAAAAGCTCAGATAGATCCCCAAGATATACGAGATAATTAATCTTCTACATACATTTCAAAGAAACGAAGATGTTAATTATCAAGCAATTAATTTTAATTAATCTTGAGGCAAAAAATCTCAGACCTAGAAGATTATTTACCAAGAAACGATCTACAATTATACGAGTAAGCTAATTACATTTGCTATTGTCAACGTACGAGAAAAATGCACTTATTATTTTCATGGAACAAATTTAATTTAATTGAGGTCACACTATAATTTCAGGATTTAAAGACAAATATTTATATATTAAAACACGGTTTTAAGAACCTTAGGAAAATACATTTATGCTTTGTTCCTAGTTCCTACGCTATTGATTTTTTTCAAAATAATATAGAAGGCAAATGAGCAGGCGAGCCACCTGATGGAAAGTGGTCATCGCCGCCTATGAACACTCGCCGAGCTTGACAGCTCTGGAGTGGGGCCGACCTTATAAAAAAATGTACTCTATTCTTGAAGCACACCAAGTCAAAATTTATCAGAAATACCACATTATATTGGTAGAGCTGATAACACAAGGTGATGGTGCGTGGCTAAAAGATTTTTTAAGCCGCATGTGGTTGACAGGTTTAAATTTTGTGATAAAATAATAACTTAATTATTTATTTTAAAAAAGGCAAAATGTAGATACTAAGGACTATTTAGGCGGTCCCGTGCCCACTTCGTTATAATGTTAACAATAATGCGCATAATGTTAACAATTCCTTTTTATATACGTATCCTATGACACTGATGTGGTTTTCTATTCGTGAAATGAATTTTTAAAATCGGTTCAGTAGATCCCGAGATTACCCCTTACAATTTAACAAAAACACAAACTTTACTTCTTAATAATATTAGTATAGATTTCAACCACAGGTAAAAGGATACATGTACATACGCGTTCTAACCTAGATAATGTAATCAGAAAAGTTTTTGCGTTGCAGTAAAATTTATAGTACAGCATCGGAGTAGAAACTGGAAAACTTTAACTAACGTTACCAACAGATAACACTGTTTATGACTTATTAACAAGTTTCGTATTATAAATGCGGAGAGTTGAGACTTTAAGTAGGAAGTATGAAGACTTGGTAAGCAGTTAGCTATCAACAGAACCTAACAACATGAACTTTGATATACTATACGCCGACTAAATATAATATAACTTGCCTTCGTTCTTATATGGAGGTGGTTTTGGGATGTTTTTACGGGTCGGGGTATGATTAGCTGATATGTTATCCGCTAAGCCTATTTGGAACTGTTTTAAATTTAATCAAAACACAACTTGTACGTATTGGCTACATATTATATTTACTCAAAAAATATGGAAATAAAATGTCACAATCTCAAAATTGTTTTAATAAAATTCAAGACATCATAATTTAAATAGTTATGAAATTGGCAAGATATTAAAGCAGACGAAAACGCAGGCTAAAGCTACTTATTAAAGCTAACTTGTTGATGTTTGTTGCTCTTTAACGTAAAAAATTCTGCATGTATTTGGCTGAATTTGGGCATACACCTTAGAATTACCACATAGGGTACTTTTGATCCCGTTATTATTACGAATACTATACAAATAAAATTATCTAAATATATATAATTCAAAGGCGACTGACTGACACAGTGATCTATCAACGCACAGCCCAAACCACTGGACGGATCGGGCTGAGATTTGCCATGCACGTACATTTTATGACGTACGCATCCGCTAAGAAAGTATTTTGATCAATTCTACCCTTAAGGGGATGAAATAGGGAATGAAAGTTTGTATGAAAATCCACGCGTGCGAAGTCGCGGGCAACAGCTAGTTTACGAATAAAATAGAAAAAATTATAGAGAACTATACGAATAAAACTACAGGGCACGCTTAGTTTAGACGTAGACCTGTGATTATTTGAACCATTAAGACAACAAAGAGACGTTTGTGTCGGCAAGCAGGAAAGTTTTCGGTAAAACAAACTTTGTTTCGCATAAACAAATATTCGTTAGAACCGTTAACATTGTAATGATTCATTGTTTCGGATCTTAGAAGTGTTTAACCGACTGAGTTGAGAGTGGTTTCACGATTGTTGTTTTTAATTTTTTTAGCATTGACGATTGCCTGTTATTTTATGATATTATGATGTGTTGTTGTACACATACGAAACTCTCCAAATTTTGACCTATCTAACAGTTACAGTCGCATGAAAATTCTTTTACTTATAATTGAGTTGAACGTTAAGACATCAGTGTCTTTCGTTAAACTCAATAATAAGTAAACGGAACTTTCCTCTTCTATCATTCTATCTGATAAAAAAAACGTCCGAAAATCGGTGGAGTAGTTTCAAAGATTTTGGTGTTAAATTGTTTTATTGTTTTTAAATGTTTTATTACATTTATGTAGTCGACAGTAGGTACTATAACTAATACAGTGATGGATTTCCCTTAACAACATAAAATTACTTATCGTGTTTCTAAGGAAAATAAAATATTATATTAAATCATGTAATATATATAAATGCTAACTAATGTTTCGAATATGTATTTGATATAGGAATAGTTTTTTTTTCATTTTATATAATACAATACAATATAATACAAAATCTTTACACAAATCAGTTCATTATGTACTAGCTGTTGCTCGCGACTTCGTCCCTGGATCTATTTCTATTATTATAGTGAGTCAATCTTAGAAGATAGACATATACCGTCGTGAACTTTTTTTAGATCATTTAAATAGGAATAATTCTTTCATACATATTCTTTTGGTATCTTGAACCGTTTTCGCAGCGCACGCAAAGGAAGCCCTCAAAGATGAATAATTTTCCCCGTTTTTTTCACATTTTCCATTGTATCTTCGCTCTTATTAGTCGCAGCGTGATGTTATGTAGCCTAAAGCCTTCCTCGATAAATTGTCTATTCAATAAAAAAAAAATTTTTCAATTCGAACCAGTAGTTCCTGAGATTAGCGCGTTCAAACAAACAAACAAACTCTTCAGCTTTATATATTAGTATAGATTTAATATTTACCTACTAGCCGCGTTCCATAGTTTTGCTCGCCTAGTTACAGTTCTGGGGGCAATAGGATTGTATCATATACTATATGTTAAACTAGCCTGTTGCCCCTGACTCCGTCCGCGTGGAATTTCATATAAACTTGATCCCCTTTATAAAGTTTTCATATTTTTAATGTATTCTGCTATTCGGGGCGGAGACAAATCCAACGAACCAAAAATCATGGAAAAACCCGTGTTTGTTATATACATGTATATAGATTACTAATTCTAATTTTCTTTTATATATAGTCAACTATAGAATATATACTTTAGTTAAATCAGTTCATTTTCAATTTTATATCGATTATCACTTGCGTAGTATTGATCTTGTGTTAAAAAAAACTATTTTTTTTTATTTTAGGGAAACAGTAAGTTCTCGTGGATGGATTTAAAAAAGACATTCAAAGTACACTATATCAAACATTCAAGCTTTTATCTGAAATTCGTATTTAAAGCTCTATTTTCTTGGACTATCAGGGGGCACGGCAGTGCCCCCACCAAGTCGAGCAAAAAAGCGGCACGGCCGTACCATCCTTTTCTCGAAGCAACTCAGGCCATTTTCGACCCCCTGTAACTTCGTTGTGGATAAAACTAGAAAGCTGAATTTTCATTAACCATGCAAACAAAAAAAAATTAATGTTTTATATAAATATATTGACTTGGCCATCGCACATAATAATTAAATGAACACGTATTTTCATGCGATGGCCGAGTTAATATATTTATATAAAACATTAATTTTTTTTAATATTGATATGCGTCACTATAAAATCCTCTTAATTATTACCCAACAAGTTAATGCTTCGAGTACGAATATTACAGACACAATTGATTTTTAATTGTTATGCACCACGATCGTGGTCTTAGGGACTTGACGTATTAAGACGAGAAAGTCGCTAAAGTAGAGACTGAATAAATTAATAACCGACTTGGTATTACATGGATCTCACAACTTTTTACCGTAGAACAATTGAGTTGGGAGACTTGGTTTTTTTGACAAGTATTGTTTTTGATGGGATAAGTAGTTTATTACATATGGACTGATACACGAATTATTCCCAAAAGATTTCCGTTATTTGTTTGTTTTTACGAAACCCTCAAATAAAACCGCTAGTTGATTAAATATTAGTCATTTCATTATAAGGGAAGTGGGTCTAACCGAGATACTATGAGCAACTATGTATATGAATGACCTTAAATATAGAATTTGTTTGATTTCTATTAGTTTATGGTAATATTAATATTTTAATTTCCGTCATATCTATACATATAATAAAAACGTAACGGGTCCCTGTCTGTACATGGAAAATACATGAGAAAAAATATTACAGGAGACCTTTATTAACGCAATAGAACTCAAAACAATGATTTTTGGAATTTTTGTCTGTTTGTCTGTTTGTTTGTGCACGCTAATCTGAGAAACGGCTTATCCTATCTAAATGGGGTTTACAATGATATATTGTGGTAAGCTTAACTTAACATTTAGTCTTTAATCCATGTCAATCGGTTGATAAATAAAAAAGTTATGGCAATTTAAAGAATCACGTTGAACTTGCTGAACGTTTGTTGGCGCGGGTAAGGTATTTTCAAAAATGCTGCTCAAAGTCACTTTTCTACGCGGGCGAAGTCGCGGGCACAGCTAGTTAGTCATTAAAGTCAAAATTAGGCGCTTATATCGAAAAATCGACTCATGTTTTATTAATGTAAATTGATATAAAGTTGTAATTTGTCCCCGCCCCGAATAGCAGAATAAATCTTAAAAATAATGAAAATTGTATATTTGGACAAAGTTTATATGAAAGTCAACGCGGACAAAGTCGCGGGCAACAGCTAGTAATATAATGTTATATCTATAGGTTTTATTTATATATCACCATTTGGTAGGAATTACAATCAGTTTGTGAGTAATTATTACGAAACCAGCTATTTAAAATTAAAATAATTAAAAATAAATATTAAATAAATGCTAAAATTCGGCTACGGTTACGGAATTTTTTTTTATATCGGATATCCGGTTATATGGTTGAAGGATTATTATATGGCTGAAGACGGGTGCTACTGCGGTATAGAACTAGTCTCTAGATAACAGAATATCACTTAGAAATTAAACTCCAAACATTTACCTTTTCCCGAGAGATAAAAAGGCTACC
>JADANM010006230.1:5671099-5686018 GCA_026213755.1 Eurema hecabe | reverse complement strand
ATTTATTAACACATAGGTTATTATCTGCGTAATTATGTATTGTCTGTTTTGTGTTTTGTGTTGTTTTTTGTTGCCAAAAATTTTAACACGAGTACACATGGACTCATAGCTGTGCTTATGGAAATAGAAACTATTAGTTACATATCAATGACATAAGAAATTCTTAAACAAACCTTTTAGATGGGAGGACATTAAAAATACCATATTAGACCTCTTACTGTGAGTTGAGTACAGTCGCGTACAAAATATTAACTTCTTCCAAAAATATAAAACATCTTAACAATAAGATAATTAATCAATCTAATCATATTACTAGTAATTTTCAAACAGAATGCAAAGGCAATGAACAAGAATGCTTTGTAATACTAAATGTTTTTATAAATACTATATACTAAAGTATTATTATACTAAAGTATATAGTTTACTTAATAATTTTATGGTTTAAGACATGACTAACATATCTACCTATTTCCAATAGCAGTAGAAATTAGAAATTCATCAAGCGGTCAGCCAAAAGATATTTCGATATTACCAAATTACGCGAACTGCATAATATTATTTCCATATGCATCGCTAAAACTGAGTCAATGTTTTTACAAATTGCAGTTAAATATAAGATCAAAGGTGTATTTTCGTCTGTTTGTCGCAGTTTTTGGGTCAACACTACAGGAACGGGGGAAACCATTTTCAGTCACTATTTATTATTTTTATTGTCGGAAAGTTTTTGTTAAGTGTCCATAGACACTAAACTCGATTCGGTGATTATAAAATTTTGTTAGCCATGAGTTATGTTTCGGCGTCGCGAGATTTAATTTAATAAAAAAAAGAATATTTTATTATTAATTTAATAACAGTACGGAACTGATTAAACACTACTTCAAAACTGAACAATGTATTATTAAAAAACATTAAACACTAAAAATACTTATTAAGCCAACAACCTTGGTAACTCATGTAAAGACTTAAAATTCGCTTTACGTTACGTATTTAAGGTATTTATTTGGTATGTAAAATCTATGTAAAGTCTTATTTATTTGAAAGCTATTGCCTGATGATAACGGAGCTATTGATTAATAATTGTTTCCATTACTAGTTTTATACACATACCTTTTATCGCGAGTTTTTAATATTTTATTTCATTTTCCTGGTTCATATAAAGTGGTTTTATCGTCGTCTGTTAATCTGGGAATTTATTTTTAATGTGGGGTAATCCTCATAGTCGCTTTCTACTGTCTATAGTATAGATATGAGGAGTATAGACTCTATACCTACATAATACATATGTTTACTGTTTAAATACCATGCAACCGATTTTAAATTTTAATGCAATTTTATTAAATAGATAGAGTGATTCATGATTCAATGCGTGTGTTAGAATAGCATCAATATACTACAATTAAAAAAGATTTAATACATTTTGCATATTCTATTGTAATTAATAATTCTAAATAATAATTATAACCTAATTCCTTAAATTAAAAATGTAACATTTACTACAAATCTATCTATAGTAAACATATTCCTTAAACTTAAGCAATATCGTCAGCGTAACCTTCTCATTCTCTGAGATTTTATTCATCATTTTACTCATTTAGAATCGTAATATAAGCAATACGTTTCCGCAGCATGGTGAGTAACCACAAAACAAACAAACATATGAAAAATGTATTAAAGCTCTATTAAATGTATTATATTGATACTATTGTTACTGTGGTGAATCTTTTGTAATACTATGACGATTCAAAAGTGTTACTTTATGTAGCCTAATTGAATAAAGATACTTTTGACTTTGACTTTGACTTTCAATTATTCTAACATGTGCGAAGCCGTGGCAGGTCGCTAGTAGTTTATAAAAAATCCTATTTATAAGACCATAATAATAAACGTATTATATTATGAAATATATTATCAATATTAATTCGGCAATTAATAAAATACACGTGTGCTTTTTCCTCAACGCGTCATGAATCGATAATTAATAATAACCGGGAAATGCCCTTGTGATTCCATAAGTTCATTTGCCTTTAAAACGATAATTAACGGAAATTATAGGCTGAATTAAATGTTAATAATTAAAAAGCAATACGCATCCAGGTTTTGTATATCCGCATATAATTACTACTTAAATCTTAATTCAAGGACCAATTACATGAGGTACTAGCGGACCCCAAATTAATTAATTAGTACTTCCGTTCTGTTAATTTTTTTCCCGGTACATAGTGTTTTATCTCACCATAAAAAGTATCCTTTAACTTCAACGAATATTAAAAAAAATCCTGACGTATATAAATAAAAATATATAATATATATTTTTATATATTAGATCGACACCTTTAATAGTATGCATTTTATACAAACAGTATTTTAATAGCGAGAGTTACCTTTCGTTTTCAGCAAGTTAACGCCATCGCCACGTTGACTAAGACGAAATCTTCTAACCACCAAAAGAACATTCCCTCACTACTTTAATGGAACATGGACCTACTTTAATTCTTTATTTGAAGAGAAATTCTTTTAAGGGTACACGCCCTCCTCAAGGGAAGTAGACTGGTTATGTCGGGCGTGCTTATGGCATAGACTTTCAACCTCTTTCCTCTAAACATCTTGTTATAGGTCGCGTCACGAATGTTTAGCGCTGGACGAGAATAGCTGCGCATCAGTAGAATCGAGCTCGTAATGGACGTATTGGTGCGAGAAAGACAACACGACTGGGGAACCAATCAACGCTCGCGCACCCGCCGATAACGCACCCCGCGCGCCGCGCCGTCCCCTCGATACCTTATTTTTGACTTCTGCGCAAGTTTCGTTCAGGGCTAAAGATTCGTGACGCTACTTATACAATTTCAAGGCATTCTTCCGCGAGATTCTTATATAACCAGGGGGTTTTAAAATAATTTATCTAATCTCATTGAGGAAGGCATAGATAAAATATTGGAAAACACTCTTAACACAATCCATCTATGATATCTATTTTATCTAGGATTAGAACAAAATTTGGAATTTTTTTACTTTGAAAACAACTAATCTCAAGTATCTAGTCTATGAGGTAGAAAAACATAATATGTATTATGTTAGGTGATGGACATGTCAATGCCGTTATGACATCTAAAGAAGAATTTAAAAGAAAAAAAATTAAAGAAGACCTTATGATGTTTAGCTGTGGTATTGGAAGCACGTGTTGCTGATTGCCACAACCAAATATCGACCCTGAAACTTGTTTTATCTATATATACAACTAGATATTGGCAAAATTGTAGTAACGCAGCACTGCCATTAACCAAGACGAATATGAAGATACAAAAAGTAGTAACGTTTGGGTATTGGTTCAAAATTAATCCCTGGAATTTACTAAGCCGATTTCAAAAATATTTTGACCATTATATACCTTATTATTATTGAATGCCATAGGCTGTAAAGAAGCCGGAAAATTAATGAAAAATATTGGATTTTTTACGAGTGAAACCGAAGGATACTGCTAGTAATTATTAGGCTCGCCGACCGTCTATAAATCAAAGAAACAAATGACTAGCATTGCCGTGACAAATATACTAGTAAATAAATTGAGAAATTATGATCAATGTCAATACGAATTAGTCATAATCCCTGGTTCTATTCGAAGCTGTTCAAATTAAGACCTTCCTCTGAAGATATAGAGTCGATTTCAGGTTAAAGGAAGCACAATGTTGACCGAATCAAGCCCGCTTGCTGGTGATTATTCTCAAGCAAAAACCCTTGGATCAAATATAGTTGGGTCAAGACTCAAGACATATTCATTGGACTTGAGGCGGAAATTTTACGGCAACTTTGGTTGTGACTATACTATTGATTTATTATTATTAGTCTTATCTTAAATTAATTAAGGAATACTTTATTAATAATAATATATAAGAGCCATACCCCGGATTTACTAACATGTATCATTAGATAGTATAAAACAATGTAGCTTTCTTCTGTCTGGGCCTACATACGCTTTAATCTTTTAAACTATGCAACAGATTTTCATGTTTTTATCAGAGTGATTTAAAAAGAGGGTTTATGTGTATAATACCTACATGATTATTAACATTTTGTCCAACAAAGTGGGCACGGTTCAGCTAGTAAATTTATAAAGCTGTTAAAAGACTGTCGTTAATTCCAAGTCTATTCTCGTATTTAACAGTGGAAGTTCAATGAGAGTCTAATTAACAGCGTCGCACGCTAAGCATTTAAAGTAATAGACGTATAACGCATAGACTGATAGTCCCTTAATCGGTCTGCCGTTAGCGAAGCCAAATCTCCATATATGTATGTGTATAAATCACGTTTTTATACACGAAGAAATTTACCCTATAATTATGGCATAATTGTAATCGATAAAAACATAAAAATTTTGATGCCATGCACTGCGGTGACGATATGTCAGTAGACAAAATTATCTTCTTTGAAATAGCTTCACTTTGCGAGCTCATATTGGGGTTCTAACGTGTAATTATTCTATGGCTAGAGTTAAATGTAAGTAATTGTTAACGACGATTTATTTACACAACTCTTCGACGCTCTTTTGTGGGAACATTTCTTTATATAGATTATTTTGAATAGTAGGGGAAATCTTAGGATATCCATGGGCCTCGGGAAAAGGACTATCGGTTTGGATTTACAGATCAAAACTCCAATGTATTAAGGGCAGTAAACATCCATATATCCTTAAGGATATTCTCACTTTTAAACATATGCAGTTTTAATGCATACATAAGGACTGTCACAGTCTAAAGACTATGAAGATAGTGATGCTACATATAATAAATAGGTCAAAATCCTATTTTTTAAATAAAATAGAAAAAAAAAATGCATATTCCTTGATGCTATTATGACGATTTAAAAAGTAGCATAATTGAAAAAAGATGTAGGAATTTTATTTATTTACAACGAATGGATATTTCCTTAATTATTCTGGCTCGCACCGAGATGGTATCAGTGTCAAGTAATGATATTACTTCTGGTAACACCTTACCGAAACCAAGCGAATTTCCTACTTAGCTGTACTTCTAGTACGCTTAAAAGAAAAAAAATACTAGTACAAAATAGATTGCATTAAAACACTACTCAAGCCTTATCAACTTCGGCTGATGTCAATGTGATATGATATCAAAAGCTGTTTCTAGGTTCTGTGATCTCATGAGATAAGGGAATCAAATGATAAACGGCTGTCTTTGTGGAGGTCAAGGCACTTATGAATAAATATCGCTTGTATAAATGACGTTATATGGTTTATTATTGAATAAGGTACCTTCAAAAAATACTTTTTCCGTTTATATGTAAATACTTCATAAAATACTTCATAGTATTTTATGAAGTATTTTCTAAAATACTTTGTATGGTATTTTCTCTTAAGTTAAAAATTGTATTAAGTCTCGCGGAAAGTGCATAAGAGGGTTGCTAGAATACTGGAGGGATGACGGTGAATAACGGCATATTATAAACAGTGCTTTTTTTTTATGATATGAAGAGGGGAGACGAGCTGGACGCACTCCTGATGTTAAGAGTAACGCCAGCCCACAGCCAATGCAGTGCTACCCGAAACTTTGCTATAAAGCCCAACTCCGGGCAGGGTGCACTACACCGACGCTCCCCACTTTGAGTCATCAGATGTTAAGACTCACTAGCCCAGTAATTTCGCTGGCTACAGTGCCCTTCAGACCGGAGCACAGTGACATTTTCACGTCACTGTTCAGGCGGTAGAATGTCTGGCACTGTGGGGGTACCCACCCAGTCGGTCTCCTGCGAAAGAGACCTACCCCCGGTAAAAACCTACCCCGGTGCTTAATAATAATATATTAATATCAAATTTATATTTTTCGGTTTAATATTATATGTATATATTATACATGAACGTTTAATTAAATCTCATAAAGTAACCACTCAACGAAATTACAGTAGCTATGTTTGCTTTTAAAGTTAGAAGCTCGGCGTTGATATAATATTTCATTAGTCGGGCCTTTTAGCGGCGATTTAAAAAGTAAATTTATTACTTTTTCCGAGTATTACCGAAGTATTTAATCCTGGAAATCCGTAATTCTTTAAAAGATAAAGAGGGATTGAATGGGGCTTACGAATGAATATTTAATTATTTATTTATTGTGTAAATACTATAATTACAGAAACATTTTTTCAAAAAGCTGGCGACTCTCCAGAGCTCCTTGAGTATTCAGGGACGGCGATGACAACTGACTGACTTCCATTAGATGGCTCGCCTCCTCGTTGGTCAGCTATCTTTTGAAAAAAATTTTCGGACAGGGGTGCACTACATCGACGCTCCCCACTTTGAGTCATAAGATGTTAAGACACATGAGCCCAGTAATCTCGCTGGCTACAGTGCCCTTCAGACCGGAGCACAGTGACATTTGCACATCACTGTTCAGGCGGTTGAATGTCTGGCACTGTGGGGGTACCCACCCAGTCGGTCTCCTGCGAAAGAGACCTACCCCCGGTAAAATATTAAGTTTGTTGTTTGGTGGTGATTCCTACCAAGTGACTTGGTTATTGTTGCTACCCCTTTCTTATTTACATACCTAAAGAATTTAACAATAAATAAAAACACAACCCTCTCTAGAGCGGTCTAACAATCCAATAAACGCGCCATAACCTTCATCGCTGTGACGTCTACTTTTTCATTTCCCTTAGTTAAAACTTTATTACCAAGTTTAGACAATTGAAAACCCCCTGACCTGGTTGTTTCGCAAACAGCGCTGTGTACTCAATGCTACGGTCACGGGTCAACACAATATCCGCTTTATAGTGTGGACTGTGGATACAAGATCGTTTTGATTCTAATAAGAGCTACAAGTGTTCTACGTTCGATGTTGGTAATTAATCGAAGTTCGTGAATCGATCGCCATTTCGTACTGGGCGCTGCATTCTATTCATTATAATGTGGGCTGGCGTTGATCTTACCATCAGGAGTACGTCCAGCTCGTCTCCCCACTTCATCATATAAAAAAAATATGATAGACTAGACTATTTGTTATCCTAATACATGTTATGAGTATGAACATGTATAGAAATGCGTATATCGATTCTGTCTTATGTCCCTCGTCCGCACCTTTTAACAGACTCCAAAAAAGAAGGAGGTGTTTGCGTATATTGCTTATCAATATGATTAAATGATGAATTGATATTGGAACCCACGATAAAGACTTTAAAATCCATACAACTATTATAAATGCGAAGGTAACTCTGTCTGTCTGTCTTTCTTTCCATTACGCTAAAACTACTACCGATTAGAACGAAATTTGGTACACAGATAGTGCAGTTTGGTACACTTGGGAAGGACATAGGCAAATTTTAAATGGAAAAAAGGGGTTAAAAGGGGGGTCAATGTTTCTATGAAAGTCCACGCGGACGGAGTCGCGGGCAGCAGCTAGTTATGAAATAAAATTTTAATCATTTTTATTTACTATATGAGAATACGTATTAGGTATAAGTAGCGTCACGAATCTTTAGCGCTGAACGAAACCTGCGCAGAAGTCAAAAATAAGGTATCGAGGGGACGGCTATTCTCGTCCAGCGCTAAACATCCGTGACGCGACCTATACTTTGACTACATTATCATTGTATGTTATTTTTTCTTTCTCAATTCACTTGAGACGTAAAATAGTAGTCAGTATTGATGTTAATCTGATAACGTTATCAATTGTCATCAAATAGATAGCTAAAGTCTTATCAGTATGGTATTGCGAGAAATGTTTGTGTTGAGAAACATCAATTCAGTGTTTAGTCTCAACTTAATTGGCATGTTTTGATATATTCTTATTTATAAATAGTCTTAATAATTATTTTACAATGAATGAATGAAGAAATTTTTTTTACCATTAAAACAGGCAAAATGGTCGGTGTTGTAGTAATTATTATTAATAGCGCTGGTAGTATTTAACCTAGACCTCAGAAAAATAAAAATATAAATTTTAAATTTTCCCAATGTGGGAATCGAAACCAAAATCAATGGCGCAAAGGCAGTAGAAGTTACCACTGGACCAAGAGGTGATCAAATATCGGCTTATTTACGACAATTAATTTAAATATCGAATTAGTTACGATAACTATCTAAATATAAACTACTAGCCACTCCCCGCGGTTTTACCTGCGTAATTCCCGCTCAGTTCCCGTTTCCGGGGTAATACCGGGATAAAAAGTATCCTATGTTTTAATCCAGGGTATCATCTATCTATATATTAAATTTCAACTAAATCGATTCTGCCGTTTTATCGTGAAATAAGGACAAACATTCAGACACGCTTTCCCATTTATAATACCTACTATGGATAGCGAAAAGCTATTAATAATACCTATAGGACAAGTTATTCGTCAATTACATTTTGAAATAGCAACGTTATATCATTGGCTCTTACCAATAAATTAACCGAGGCTTAAACAAAAAGGTTAAAAGGCCCCGTTTAAAATGTCAAGATATCATATTGATGTGACCTTTCATTATAATTAACAAACAATCAGTTTACTCGCGAATTTTACTGAAAATTTTAAAGGTTATGTTGCATTAATTAAGGTTGATTGAATGAAAATTTTGTAACATTTTCCAGTACGTTGAAAATGCTACAAAATTTTTGTCATCAATATACAATTAAAATTTTCTACTTCACGTGAATCTGACGCAAAAAAAAAAATAAATCATGCACGATTTTCTATAATGCGTTTTATAAGTGTGTTACATAATAAGAAAGGTTTAGAAATTAGCGAGATTTGATAATGAAGTAGAGTTTTTTTAAACTATACCTGAACATGATTGCTGTATTATAAAATGTATGAACTTTATTATCATTAAAAAAGTTTTATTGATCGAAGTATCTAATCTTTAAATATGTCGTCTTTAAGTATGTTATAATAAAGCTAATAAACAACTTACTTATTCACTTAAATTTTATGTAAATTGACCAGTTAAATCTATTTTATATTGGTATAAATTTAGGAATAAGTTCGCCAATTTCAGATAAAATTTACATAAAATATGAATTCGGGTAGAATGGCTAAAGTTGAGGTCTGACGGTCATAAGTTATGTATATTCATTAAAAGCTTATTTTAAAACTATATTATATAACAGTTTTAATTTAAGATTTATATCTGAGAGAGTTTATTTAACATCCCGTATATTAGATTACTCATTTTATTATTTACTAGCTGTGCCCGCGTAGAAAAGTTACTTTGGGCAGCATTTTTGAAAATGCCTAACCCGCGCCAACAAACGTTCAGCAAGTTTTAATTTATCAACCGATTGTCATGAATTAACGCTAGATGTTAAGTGAAGCTTACCACAATATATCATTGAAAATCCCATCTAGATAGGATTAACCGTTTCTGAGATTAGCTTGCACAAACAAACAGACAAACAGACAAAAATTCCAAAATCATTGTTTTGGGTTCTATTGCATTAATAAAGGTCTCCTATAATATTTTTTCTCATATATGTTCCACGTACAGACAGCGACTCGTTACGTTTTTATTATACGTATTGATGATAATTATTTATATGGATGCATACCTAGTTTTAAAGATTTAAAAATAGGAACAGACATAAGAAAGCGACTTTGTTTAATACTATGTATTGATAACGTTTATAATCAAACCTAATTTTTGTAAGCGTAATACATATTATATTTATAACTAGCCGGCGTAAAGCGACTTAGTTCACGTTGTCCTAATCATACCCCAAAACTTTAAACTCTACGCCTACTTTTCTTTTGCTTAAAAACCATCCTCATACATCCAGGATTATTCTAAAAAAAATAATTATGTAAATCGGTCTACCCGTATCGAGTTATGCGCTTACCAACACATGGTGGGTTCATTTTTATATTAAAGATAAGACAATAAAGCGAAATTTGGCATAGCCATATGTGAAACTACGAAATTAACAAATTATTTATACTATAGGTTTGAAAAACCTAAAAAACTAAACTTAAATGGCGCCATCTAGTACTTATAATTTTAATCATCTCCGGAGTAATAACAAAATAAATAATAATAATAATATAATAGTATTCTTTAATAGGCAACAAGAAACCCATAAGAGTAGTACATAGTAAAAGTTATAATATAACATTCAGTTACACTAAAATTTTATATAAACGTCTATTTATTTATATATACACATTATATACACAAGTACACATTATATACAAAAGTGCAAAAATGTATGTTTATTCGTCGTTTTACGCAAGGAAGCATCGATCAGCGCGATCTTTGCATACAGATTGTTTGTAAGACTCAGTGACATTACGCACGTCATAGCGAAGGCTATATTTAGTTTTAAAAATACCGTCTTTTGTGTCTGTTGTTGTTAATCGTACTTCTTATCACAAGCTTGGTCTCGTGGTTTTTCTCGCAACGAATAAATATTATTCGGAAGGAAATCCTATATAACAAAATATTTGGAATCGGTGTAATCATTTTTGAGTTTTAAATGGTAGAACGGATACCACGTTTTATGTTATATTTGTGATCCGACCCGGCTTGGCTCCCGAATATTATACATATAAGCCTTCGTCTTGAATCACAATTTATTAAAAAAACCATAGGAGAATCATAAATACATAAATATAGGGACAGAGAAAGCGACTTTGTTTTTTACTATGTAGTTATTTGTCGGAGACCATTGTATAGGTCGCGTCACGGATGTTTAGCGCTGGACGAGAATAGCTGCGCATCGGTAGAATCGCGCTCGTAATTGACGTATTGGTGCGAGAGATACAACACGACTGTGGAACCAATCAACGCTCGCGCACCCGACGATCACGCGCCCCGCGCGCCGTGCCGTCCCCTCGATACCTTATTTTTGACTTCTGCGCAGGTTTCGTTCAGCGCTAAAGATTCTTGACGCGACCTAAACGCGGTTACAACTCGCACTAGGCAGTTCTTTCCCGATAATACTGAAGTGTTAAGTTATAGGTTGAGGTGACCTTGTGACCCACAACTACGATCCCATGATGCTTCAGGTAGCCATTCAATGTGTTTTTGATAGCGTCGTTATCTCATTGTCTGAAGACATAAAAAGTTTTACGACACTCATAATGAGGGATTGTACGAACGCGAATAGCGATTCAAGAATAGAACTTGCTAATATGCGAATCTATTACTTTTATGGTTTATGGAGTTGCTAGCTTTTATACGCGACTTCAATGATATTAATATGTTATAAGCGCAAAATTTTAATAAAGACTTCTTGCCTTTAGGTGATTGGTTGCCGGTGTATTCACGCGCAAGTGACAAAACTTACAATCTTTTCTCTTGTTGGTTTTATCATTTATCTCTTTTCTATCGTTTTGACTTGTACGTATGTGTGCTGCCGCTCCCGTGCGGAACACTTTTTTCGGTTGATTTGTATAGGTATAACATATCTGTTTTATAATATCATTGCGCGGCTTTGGGTTTAATTTGATAACTTGATGATCGAACGTTTCAGTGGTACTACAGCCCAGGTACGCTCCGGGATAAGCTGATGGAGTTCTTCAATGATTTGGGATGAATCGAATAGGATAAATAAAATTCACGGAAAACCGCGCCTTGACTTGGAGTTGCGGATATGACGTGATACCATACCACAGACGTCGATAGTGTTGTATTATTTTTTAGGGTTCAAAGTCTCGAATATGTATAGAAACATTACTACGTTACTTATACTGGTAGACTAGGACCAGGAGGATAGAAAGACCCTCCCTATTTCATCCCTGCGTCATCGCGGATTTCGTGAGTGGAAGTGATCACTTCTGCTTTATGGTAAGCGACCTCCTGCTCAGTTTACCGTTTTAATATAAAAATGAACATTAACTGGTCATCTGTGATCAATTCTAGGGATATACCTGTATGTCAAAAGGTGAATGTATTTTTATACGGTTAACCGTATAAAAATACAATTATCATATGCGAAGTTACTGTAAATTCCTATTAATAAAAGCCAGAGCAAAACTACTATAGTTAATCATATCCACAGCTTAAACATTGATTTTACAGTTCAGTGAACTCCAACAATTAATTTATGTACTTTTAAATATTGATTATCTGTTAACTATTCATTTGCAGATTATACTATGTATTGATGACAGGTGTCATTTGGGCTCCAATTCTATGACCAGCCTCAGAACTGTTAAAAAGGCTATTTGTAACCTCTTTTGTTTGTAACCTTTTTGGGATTATTGAAAGTATACCTGTAATGTTTAGTTCAAATTGTTTTTCCCGTAATCGAATAGAGTAGTCGCGTTTTCGTCCTAATATTTAGTACCATACATTAGGGATATACAGTCCACTTTAAATAATATGTTTACATTCAACATTTTAAATTGTAATAATTCTAATAGAAAGACTAATGGACACTGAAATAATCTTATAAGTGTTTCTATATAAAAATATAAAAAATCGGGATTCGATTTTTCGCTCGTGAAATCGTAAGTAATAAAATACAGATTGAACATAAGTTTTCATTCTAGAAGGATCTATTAATCTAGTCTATTTATCTTTATTTGCTAAAAATGGTATACTTCTACTAATTTTTAACAAATAAAGCCTTAAAATGTGTGAATTACTTTAAAGCTGTTTTTGTGTAGACGCTGTCGTTTTTAAACGGTTTTATTTAAATGGTCTGAAATACGGTCAGATGCTGTTTTTCTTTGAAATTTGCAGATAAATAGACGTTTTTTGTCTGTTATTACTGTTACATTTAGGAAGTGGCGACCCGCGACACAGGATATCTTTAATTTAACTATACCGAATATTTGAGCTCTTTTAATTAGCGAGGGTATTTTTATTATGGACCTATAATATTTACAGAATAAAATCTGTTATTATTTAATTGTTTTCCCATTTAAGATAAGATAAAAGGACAAGTATCTACTACGTATTAATATCAAAATATACGGTCAACTGTCTTACAAGTTGGTCGAGTCTAGAGGGCTCCAACTACCATATACAGGCAACGAGGCTACGCAAACACTTTAATTATGTAATAAGACAACTGTTATCTCGGGATCAATAACAGTTTACGATCGCGTCATAAACACCATTTTTATGAACAATCATCTTTATTTGATTAATCTCTATGTTGTACCGAGCAATTTATGTCCGCACCGACATAAAATAGCCGTGTTTTGACGTAACGTTGGCGAAACAAAGAAATGTTCCGACGCTCAACTACACAACGAGATTAGGACTTCAATTTCCATTTAAGCAGCTCACCTAAAAGGCAATTACTTAAGGTAACAATAAACGATTGCTACTCACTTGCTGAAAAACACCGAACGCCGATATCGGATTACGGAGTTCGACTCGATTTAATACAAACACACACAGAAAACAGTCAATCCGTCACTATAATACACGCACATGCAATTATATGTGAATGGCACACGTTTTTATTGCGGTTTTAAGTTAAAATGCACGCGGCTGAGGCAACGCACGAGCGAGCGTTCTCCCCTCTCGGCGGCTGGGAGCGGACTGAACGGAACGAAGGCTCAATTTTGAGGTGATCCTAGCTGAGCCAATCGCGATCCACCCTCCCCCCGCCGCGCCGCCCGCCCAGGCACGCCGGCTGGGAAAAGGGACATAGATTATAAAAATCAAGGTTCCTCTAGAAAAGACAGTTTTAAATATAGCGCATAGATTTTAAGTCACAATAAAACAGGAAAATAATCTAAAAGAAATTGTTTTATTTGCACTATAAAACTAGTAAACTTTGCCCCTGGAGATCTTTACCTAGTTTAAAAAAAAACTGAGATGCAATTTAAATTTAAGTACGTTCCAAGACCAATTTAACAAACCTATGAAAGTGTATTTTCATAAGTTGTATTAACTGTTATAGCAAATTGTTTTTAGGTGTTCTTAAACTTGATTGGCTTTGTAGTATTTATAGCATTAATAAAATATTTTTTTAAACAATACAATGTTAATGGATTTTTAGGTGTCTTCAGGTTAATTGGACTGGCCTCAAGAAATAACATCTAAATAGAATTATGATATTACATTTCGTTCAGAGAAAGGGAGCACCGGTCACGGTGGCCTATTTTTTAATCCACTTTTGCACAAATCCTTTTTCCGATTCTTTAAGGGCGGCAACGCAATCGTTGACGTAGCGATAGACTGTCGATCAGTTCATCTTTTCATGAAAACCTTCTAAAAATATTTTTCTTCATTTTGTGGATATCTGGTTTGACTGGTTTTCCATAAATGGCGACGCACAAACCACGATGGAAGCAAAACAAATTATCACATCTGTATCATAACTGTTCTTTGACCAATAGCGACACCCCACTGTTTTCGATGAAGCTTCGAAGTATGTTTCATTCATGAAACAATTAGCCTAGGGCACTTCGCAAGATGGACTTTCATATGTGTTTTTATATGATTTCCATCAAGCTTACGCAAGTTTCGACATGTTAAAAAAAAACTGTCAGCTTTAGTCATTTCGTATACGAGATGGGTTCCGTATTAGCCTGTGAACTGTAAATTGAAATTCTTATAACTATCATTCATTATTGTGTTAAAATATTAATTATTGTTGTTCCATTACATTGTAAAAAACATACAAGCTTTCTTCTGTCTGTCCCTATGTATGTTTAAATCTTTAAAACAACGCAGCCGTTTATTTAAAGACTAGCTGTGCCAGCGACTTCGCCCGCGTAGAAAAGTGACTTTGGGCAGCATTTTTGAAAATACCTACCTAACCCGCGCCAACAAACGTTCAGCAATTTCAACGTGATTCTTTAAATTGCCATAACTGTTTTATTTATCAACCGATTGACATGAATTAAAGACTAAATGTTAAGTTAAGCTTACCACAATAATAAACCCCATTTAGATAAGCGTGCACAAACAAACAGACAAACAGACAAAAATTCCAAAAATCATTGTTTTGGGTTCTATTGCGTTAATAAAGGTCTCCT
>JADANM010006230.1:5658359-5670999 GCA_026213755.1 Eurema hecabe | reverse complement strand
CGTTACGTTTTTATTATATGTATAGATGTTTCATATTATATACGTGCGAAGCCGGGGCTGGTCGTTAGTACATCAGGCTTAGAGCCCAAAATAATAATACATTTTGAAAAATGTCAACATAAACAAAGACATACCCATATCAATAATAATAGAAGTGTTATTTGGACTATATAGATAAGTCAGCGAGACAATTCAAGACTTGGCTTTAGATAAAACGTCTATGGAAAAATTTCGTTACATCGAATCACGTTTTTATGGAATGTTTTAAATTTTAAATTGTCCTTGCATTTGTCATTTTTAGGTATAGGTCGCGTCATTTATGTTTAGCGATGGACGAGAATAGTTGCGCATCGGTAGAATCACGCTCGTAATTGACGTATTGGTGCGAGAAAGACAACACGACTGGGACAACCAATCAACGCTCGTGCACCCGACGAACACGCACCCCGCGCGCCGCGCCTTTCCTTACCTCCTTACCTCGATACCTTTTTGACTTCTGTGCAGGTTTCGTTCAGCGCTAAAGATTCGTGACGCGTTACGACAATAGTTCCTTCATACTTTACTTCATAGAGGGAAATACTTCATAGGATAGCCTTGAGAAAAGCCTTCTTCAAAAAAAGATGTTACTTTCGCAGGCTTTTCTTTATATTTATTCTGTATTACTTATACGAAAAGAATAACAACTACAATCTTTTCCATTATTTTTCCATATAACATTAGTAAGGGTATGTTTTTCCAGGCAGTTGTTCAACCCCTCTGCGGCAAACGCATGGCTATTTCAATAAACATCCCCCGAGGACGCGAATAGATATGTAGGGTTTCCTAGATTTCATATTGGCTTTGCTTTGCGCGCTCGTGATCACAATAGAATGTTATTTATTTTATTTTCAACTAGAAAATCGAACCGGCTTTGTTGTATATAATAATAATAATTAAGCCTTTTAATTTTCCTCATCTCTTATGATTGATACATTTAATAAATTGGTAGTAATGTGTCAGTATAAATAGTTCATTACAATCTAGTTATTAGTATTGTTAGTTCTTACTTCCGAGATAAGGATCCCTTTACGGGTAAAGGTAAAGATGGAGGAGCCATCTTCTTCCAGCGTTCTCTATTTCTCTATTTTGTATTGTTGTACATATACACATATATTAATAACATTCGATAGATAGAAGCCATTTCAACGTAGACAATTTTATCTACTTACGTAGATCGCTACAATGCATCGCATCAAAATTCATATGTTTATCGGATATTTAAATTTTTCCACACGTATAGGGTAAATTAATGGTAGTAGGTTCCTATAGCAGCAAATTTGGCTTGCAAAGGTGGGCTTGTGTGCGTGTCATCGAGTATAAGAACGTGATTTTAACACCTACATGTACACAATTTTGGCTTCACTTACGTCGGACAATTTTCGTACGAGTCAATTAGAATCGCTTTTGAGTAATTAAGAATCGGCAAGAAAAGTACTCGGTCTAATAGTTTTCGTTGAAGTTAATTTTATGCTAAGTTTTTTTATTGGAATAGTCAAATATATTTTACGGACGGATAGACATACGGTCTTAGTAATAGGGTCCCACTTCATCATTACACTCAAAAAATATATATTTAAAAAGTTCTCTGACAATAGGACCAAGTAGATCATTTAGTATACTAAAATACACAGAATACGACTTTAATCGACATTGTTAATTTCTAAGAAGTTTTCTAAATTGTTAGTTCTAATTGTTAGTCAGTACTTAATAGTGTTAATAAACTTTTGAGTCGACTGTACACACACGAACTCCAAACTATAAACTTAGTTATTTCATCGAAAATTCCAGTTCGTTATAATAATTCGATTTAGTCAAAGCTAAGTAAATTAATTGTGAGTTCTCTGAGCAATCAGAAGTTTCTAGAACCGTAATATAGTATTTCATTTATAAATATTACATATCTATCTATTTAACAACATTTTGTAGATGGTTAAGGTGCTAAGTAAAATAGTTTTTTAGTAGATACGTACGTCATAAAATGTAATATATTATAATTTTTAACTGTTCCTTTTAAATACTCTTTCTGCGAAAAAACTGAACTCGTATAACATGACTTATGAGTCTGTATAAAGACCCCTTATTTCAGCAACGGGTAAAGATAAAGATATGAAATTTAACCTTATACTTGAGTATACAGTTACATATAAGTGTACGTTGTATAAAAAAAATATTGTAGATATATTTCTAAGGACTGTATTTTAATCTGGGACTATTCTACTTTAAAGACAAATGGGGTATTAAATCAAAAAACTTTTGCACAGGGTAACATTTTATAATATTCTGCAGAAAATTCGGGCTGACTCTTGTTGATTACTTAAAAAAAAACTTTTTGACATATTTGAGTTTCGAACACAAGTCATTCGAATATGTTAACCATTGATATATTAACTTTATTCTCTACCCAACAGATATGGTCAAATACCGCAAACCATTAGAGGCACGGGCACAAATCTTGGTGTAACACAATTTTCGCTGCACGAGAAGATCTAATTATGATGGCGTTCTCACAGAGCTCTTACTTTGCCGGCGTTGGTGTAAGTTGCGAGATTATTGCGAAAGTTTATGGGGAAAAGGAGATAATAAGGGTGGGTTTTTGGTTGGTCTAAATTTCACATATATAAATATTGAAATAAACCTATTAAAACTATTGTTTCGTATTTTGTGACTCAAAATAATAGATTATAAAGTGTATTGGTTATGTAAAAAGAGCGCCTCTCGCCATCAAACGTAAAAGTTTGGCGAGTTTAGATATAAGTGAAACCTATGTAATACATTTATTATAAAATAATAAAAAAAATGTCAGGACACTAATACACAGCACCATTACACCAGTCCCACGCTAAGTTAGTTGTGTTATGGCAACTAGATAACTGATAAATTACATAAACATACTTTTCTTTTGTAAATACATACTTAAGATACATAGCAACACCCAGAACCCAGAAAAATACAAAAATATTTTTCCGGTGTGGGGATCGAACCCACGATTCTTTGCGCAGAAAGTATTTGTGCTACCACTGTACCAAGCAGTCGTCAAAACAGAAACAGCTGTTACTCTCGAAATTAAATTATACCTAATAAAAAATATAAGAAGTTATAAACTTAGATATGGAATTAAAAACTGCACCAAACTTCCCAATTTCCTACTTTAACTATTCAAATCAATTTCCCAAAATAATAGTCTACAATGACTGTTTCAAAACGTCTTATTTAAATTTATATAATCGTCACATCAAACGCGATATAATATAATTTGAGGACTTTTATATAGGTACGGGGCGGTCTATGTCACGAGAAGGACAAATAGGTTTACTTTACATAGACTATTTTACTAAAAGAAGAACACTAGACAGAGATCAAAAGGACGTTGCAAAATTTACAGTAGGTAAGTAGAAATCGGTGGCAATATTCCGCGCATTGTTACTGAAAAAGTTGTTCAACTTAAGCCACAAGAAACAGCCTCCTACAGCCTACGTAAAAGCAATAACCTTGTGTAATTAGATGCCATAAAATACCATGTTTACGAGCTCTCCGAGATTTATGTGACGAGATCAAATTTGAGACTGCCATAAATGCGTAGTCAAATGTTTTCCTTAATACATAGAATATTGAATAGGTCACAGCCTTTCAACTGGTACTGAAAATAAGGAGCTACGATGTTATGCGATTAACGAAGATTTAAATAGAAGCGTTATTGTGATGCGTCGCGTCGTTTAGTACCTATGTTATTAAAGCATCTGACAGTACTTACACACGTTAACTCTTATACTCGTTTATACGCTCGCGAAAAACGACATTCAACGGGCACAAACACAAGCACAATACGTGTGAACATTTTTAAACTGTTTGAATGTGCACGTGCGTGTGCTTGCCGTAAACCCGACGGGATCGGTTTTTGGCACATCAATGGATATTGGATAAATGCGCGTGTTAGAATAGTATGTAGCTGTAAGTAGCTTATCGAGTCTCTACCTAAAGAAAAATCTAACACGCGCGTGTGTACAGCTTGTTTGGCGTGCCCCCCCCTTCCTCACTATAGTCCAGTCATATTAATCTAAATCTTAAAAGAGAAGTAAGGTTACAGTAATTCCCATACAACTAAAATTGGCATGAATGTTCAGAATACTAACACAAATTGTGTGAGTAATACACACACAAATTGTGAAGTCTCCATCAATCCTCCTTGTGCAAAAAATTTATTGATGGTGAAAGTTTTCAAATGGGTTTTTCGCGTTTTCGCGCTATAGCGATTAAAAAAAAAATATTCGTAATATGCACACGTTTCCTAGATGTCGTTTAAAAGATGCGATATCGATCTTCATTTTTATGTTTTTTTTTCGTACCAAGCTTTATTTAAATTGACTAGATAATATTTCCCTGAATTTGAATACTTCATTGTATGGTATAAAATAAAGTCGCTTTCTTTGCCTTTCATTATGTATGCTTAAATTTTTAAAACTATGCAACCGATGTTCATTAAGTAATTCAAGTTTTCAAGAGGTTTATACATGTATAATATATGCGAGCAATAATATAAGCCCGGGCGGGCTGCTAGTGAATAATACAACACAATTAAAATGTTAAATATTTAATATTTCATCGATTTTTACAATAAATTTTAAGTTAACTAATTACTCATTATATTAAGTAGATTATCTTCATACTTAATGTGCATTTTTACAATCGTATCTTAACAATATTATCGATATTTCCAAGTTTCACTTCTAACAATAAATAGTGTATTTTAAATTCCCACAAGTGCAAAGTCTTACTGTATTTTTATGCGATTTTGTAAATTCATTCAAAGCCCAAATTATTAATACAAATATACTATATTATGTCTTAAGCCAAACGAAATAAAAATATCTATGTAATATTCAGGTGATATCATAATAGAATCTTTCAAAGGTTTGGCAAATCCAAAAGTAAAAAAAACTTTCACATTTACAAATTCTTTTAATAATACCTTATATACAACGCTAGATTTTATCAGAATCAAAATTATGTGAAACTGATGTAAAAAATTATATTTAAATGCTACTTGCAAACCAACGCATTATTTTGCAAATATCTATCAAAGACATTCATGTTATTTTATGTATCATATAAAAATCAAATTAGTCACAAATGTATGATTACAGAATAGGGATGAAAATGTAATTACACTACCAGGTGATAAATATTGCATATCAACCCTTGTTTAGACTCTTATCTCTTTCACTCAATAATACACGAACTGCCCGGCAGCTAGTGTGCGAAAGAGGTAAGGCTATATTATGCCGACGTAGCAGGCCGTCTCATTCCGATCTGGGAAGAGGTCGTCGCAAATCTATTCATTAATCATTTAAGAAGCTCTCCCGAACACTATTTTGAGGGAGTTAGAATGGAAATAAAAACTTTTTTGTTTATATTAAGATAATACGATGTTGCATCAGATTCTTTATCAGAGTAGCTTAAGTTCTACAATTCGGTAAACGATATCAAAATTGTTCGATATCAATGACGATTAGATTCGGAGTAGAACGTCAGGGAAGAGTTGGTTTTCGTCGGTAGTGTCACTATTTCGTACGAGTGTGACATAACCGCTTCCTACACAAAGATGGCGCGGAACGAAAGAGGATTCCTCACAGATAAAAAATGTCTCTTCCCAAAGACAGTTTTACATTATTTCTCACCAGGTACTGAAAACGTAGTGAAATTGACATACAATAAACATGCATAGTAATCTTTATATAATTATAATAGGTAATAATTACACGTTAAAAACATAACTTATACTAGCCTAAATAATTTACAAGTATCCGTTGGAAGTTAATTTTGGCGAGGGAGTTCTCCAACACATGCATAATATACAACTTATATTACCTAAGCTTAATGGTTTATTATGAACGCTGACGCATTTTGAGGTTTTTTTTAAACATATAACAGCTTTTATAAAGGGCCACTTAATGGTAGGTGATAATAAAAGCCCATACATATATGACGACCGCTTGGCGCAGTGGTAACACAACTGCTGTCTGCGCGAAGGGTCGTGGGTTCGATTCCCACACCGGAAAAATATATTTGTAATTTACATTAATTGTATTTTTCTGGGGTCTGGGTGTTGCTATGTATTGTATGTATGTATTTATTTTACTTAGTAATTTAGATGTTACTAGATAACACAAAAGTATCACATACTCTTTAGACAGTCCTTATATTAGAAACCCCAGGTAATAATGTACTAGTGCTAGCTACTCACTATTAGTATAATCAAAAATAGAATGATTTTGTTTTATTCTCTTTTATCTGAGTTTCCAGACTTTGTCAATTTATACTGGATAAAGCAGTTTGTTAAAATCCATATTTAGACGAGAGTTTACTTCATGTTAACAATGACCGATGTAGGCACTCAGAATAAACCACAGGACGGTCTGTTTTATTGGATTTGCTCAACAAATAAATATAACAGACAAGTCATTTTAACTTTTACAAAAAAAACTCATATATGTCTGAGAATACCCCTAAAATAAACATATCATGTTAAATAAAAATACAAATTGCGTCAGCGTTATCAATATCGTTACATCCAATTCAAATAGGTACAATTATGTTAACATATTATAAATATAAACTAAATCTTAATCTAACTTAATTTAAATAACCTAACTAAATACAACCGTAAAATATTAAAATGTCTCTTTCGATGCACTGAAGCTAAGAGCTTTTCCAATTGAACTCATTTTGAATTTTAGTAAAAGATGATATAAAATAAGGCATATGTAAAATTGAGAAACCGCTTCTTTTTTTACAGTCGGTTAAAATACATTACGAAATTTAAATAAATAATTACTGTTATTGTTTGATTAGAACATTTGTGAATTTAGTTTAGAATCTAGAAAAGAATCTAGCTAGTCATGATAAAATCAAAAGGTTTGAATTATAGATCTCAAATAATAAGCTATTAAATTAAACGGTTAAAATATGTAGCACTATTACTTTAAACGCATTTAAGTTATTACAATATACCAAAATAATATATTTTACTTTTCTGTGCATCCCAATAATGTTTATACAAATTTTCAGTAATGTAAAATTGTATAGAATCTCTAAATGTAATAATGAATCATTTATACAAGTCCAACAATAGCTCTTAACACATCAGAACCAATACTTTAACTGTTACATGAAGAACTCCCTGTTTTCTTGCGGTGGTCAAGTGTGTCGAAGCTGACTGTTCGAGTTACCGGTTGGGCTTTGACAATTGGGCACGTCTATGATCGTCACTTCGATAACTCTTAGTCCCCGGAGTATAGGATCTGTTAGATGTATGCCTCGAGGGTTGTATACTCTCTCGTTTTGAGTAGCTATGAACTTTGATATTTTTCGTAAATGCTGAAACATAAGGTTAGATACTTTAGTGGTTATATAATTTTTCATGTATATAGAGGTCCAAATATGTACATACATACATTAATAATTAAAAATTCTTGTACTATTATGAGCTTTACTTAATAACTGATATAGGGAAGTTTCTTTATTCTGGATGTAAATTTTATGGCCTTAACAGCTCCTAGACTACTAATATTACGAAGAGGAGACTTGATTATTGTATTTAATGGTTCAGAAACTAACCACCATTTATTTATTTATTTAATAAGGACAACCAGTATTTGCTTACTCTAAAACATACAATAACCAAAAAAAAATACACTTTTGATTAAAAGGTAACAATTTTTTAATCATTATAAATAAATAAATAAATACTTTCAGGACATTTATACACAGCGCCATCTAGTTCCAAGCTAAGCCGCAGCTTGTGTTATGGCAACTAGATAATGGAATAGATTACATGTACATACTTTTCTTTTGTAAATACATACATACAATACATAGCACACCCAGACCCCAGAAAAATACAAAAAAAAATTATAAATTTATTTTTCCGGTGTGGGGATCGAACCCACTACCCTTTGCGCAGAAAGCAGTTGTGCTACCACTGTGCCAATGGGTCGTTGTATTATAATAATATTACAGGCAAAATCATTCAGTGATGTCTTTAATAGATCAACAAACCTTTTCGTAATGTGTCTCTGTGCATATATAAATAAAGTACGCCGTGAGACAGGCCAGGCAGCCTTCACAATATGTGCTGCAGTCTGCTGTCTCGGCCATATCAAAATGCTCATTTAGTCTCTCTATTGTGTATTCAAATGTTTGTCTGTCTATCTGTAATGAAATTGTTTATTGTTAAATACAATAGCAAAGTTGATTCAGTAGAACGATAACACTATAAGTTAGGTTATAAAGAAAAATTTGTTATTTAAATATTATTATTAATGTATGCTAAGGTAAAAGTTGTTCTCACTATTGTTGTTCTAAAATATAAACGTTAATTACTGAAAAGTAAGTTTTGCAAAATTTGTAATTGTACAAAAAATTATTAAAATTTCATTCAGCTAAATTAAACTAGTGCTATATTTCTTCTAGTTAGTATTATGTTGTATAACATAATAACACCGTCTTCCGATTAAGTAATAACATAAGTTTTTATAAACATAAGTCATGATTAACTTAGTGAAATTCACAGATAGATTATTTCATAGCAATACCTACAAATTGATACTTCCTTCATTTATAGATATCATATATAAACATCTTATCCTGATTAAACAAACATAATTAGAAATATAGGTTAATAATAGAATGTTACAAAACTGGATTATTGAAATATTCACTGTTAATACTAAACACATTTAAACTAGTGCTTAAAGATTAATATATGAAAATGAAGGACAATTTTAAGGCGTGTTGACATTTCTGTAAACAATCTACAACTTACTCTATCCTCCAATTCTGGTGGGAATCGTGTTTGGAATTTGACTGCAGTACCCTCTGAATAGTCCCTTTGTATAAATATCTTTATACCCTGTTGTGTAGGAGTTTGTTGACTGCCTGGTGTATTGGGTCCAGAAGGAATACGATTATTAGCCATTGTCAACGTTTTTACTTTAAATTAACACAAACCACATCTAACATGAATCCACAAACAAATACTTTCACTTCGTGGAGAACATAATGTCTTTGTTATTAACAAGTCAAGTTTTAAGAGAAATCTTTAATTTGTTAACTACAAAAAACACTTCTCGCGATTTCTGTGAGAATACTGACGTGACATATATAAAAATGACAGTGACAATGACATTTCTGTCACACCTTTTTTCTTCTGTAGGCTATGTATGTCATAAAGAACATGAAGTTTAGAGTTTTTATTAAATACAATAATATGAAATAAGGATTTTTCGGAATACCTATTTATGACAGTATTTTTTAAGTTTTTTAAATAAGAAAAGTGTTTATAAACTAGATGGCGTTTATGGACTTAGTAGGTACTAAAGATAATCTATAACGCAACAGTCGTTATCACGGAATACAAAGTCAAAAATTACTGTTTACTGAATTATATTATTTATTATTGCTACATTTACTAAGTTTATAAAATTAAAATATATTTAATATTACTAAAGTATGAAAATGGAAAACTAACTTTTAATCTCTAGCAATGGGTCTCATTCTCACTATAGGAAGACATAACTCATGTCTCTTCTCTTCGAAATCTATGGACCATGAGTACATAACCTATGAAGAATTCTACAAAAAAAATTGCACGCCCGATACCCACCTCTTTATATTATTTATTCATAGTAAATTAATAAGTCTGACTTATTTCATTTCTCGAAAACAAGTGCAACTTTCAGTCAGTTATATTAATACATAAAATTAAGATATTACAAGAAAAATGAATTGATAATTTGCATCTTTGAAAACTTGTAAACCTTTGAAATAATTAAAATAAAAGTCCTATTTTCAGACATGAAGAGTTTCATAATTTATTTTAATTATTGAGCTATTTATTTCAGCGACAGTTAGTTTTTAAAATGTACTGAACTAGATTATTTAAAAATCTAAACAAATATGGTGTGTAAGTGAATTGATTTATGTGTTAGGCTCAATTTATTATTCAGCTAACGAAGGTAGCGAAATCGTCCTAAATAGTTGACCGTCTGTCGAACGTTAATCAATTGAAAATAATATCAGCAATTCGTTGAAATCTTGACACTTTATTATCTTCATAAAGTTTATTCTTAATCTGTGTATACGTAGGGTTGTTAAAGGGTTCCATGACCTAAAGGTCTTTGTTACCAGGTCAATAAATTAAAAAAAAAATTAAAGGGTTCCAAATTATAATTAAACACTACTATTAGACTACTAGAAATGTGTCTAAAGATTTGTCTAATATTTTTATTAGTCGTGAATAAAAAAATATTTCTGTACATAGGAGAGATATACCTTTTAAAAAAGAGTGAAGACACCCTTGTGTACTAAGGTTGCCATATTAACCTAATATAAAGTAAGAAAAGGATAATAAACTACATACAGTAAATAATATAAACATACAACAAAGTTATATTTTCAAAACTGCCTAGTATATGGTAATAATTATTATTCATATGTATGTACAATTCGCCTTTTAAGTCTAACAAATTAATTATATTATTTTAAAGGCAGCATTTAGAATGCAATATATCATTGCATATCGCGGGGGAGTAATTGTGGTTCAGGATCAAGGATCCAGCGTCCGGGTTTTTCCCCGGAATACAATTTAAACTCCGCCCGGACGTTCCCCGAACGCCTTGCAAACTAGGAGAAACCCGGGGAAACCTGGTGGGATGGCAGCCCTATATGCAACAGACAGACAATTGAAATTGACCGTCGTCGATCAAAATCACATACAAATTAAACCATTACAAAAGCCCTTCCATTATATAAAAGAAAGTGATCATGAGGCCGTCCATGGCGTTGGCATTCCTTACGTAATACATTTCTCATATATAACATTCAAGTCATATGCTTTAGTGAAAGATGTCGGTGCAAAACGGATGCTAATGTCCGTGATTTGTATATTAATTCAATGCCACGGCTACTACAATGTATGTAGTAACAGCTGGTTAAAGGAGCTAAGACCTATAGCTTTGGGTCACTTAGATTTAATAGAAAGTTAATTGGAGGATGTGCTAATGATTATTAGTTGATTCGAGAAAGTTCTGGAATACGTTTGTAAATTTAAGACAGCCACCAACACATAAGAGATGCTTTGTAATTTTCAATTATTTAGCAAGACTTCTTGTTAATCTAAATAATTATATTTTGGATTAAAATAATAGCCTGTAACATTCTCTACAAACGTGGCTGGATTTTGTTTTTTTTTAATTTTCAAAATTGGAATCGGAAAGATAAGGTTTCGCTCAAAAAAAATGTCTGACAAAATACTCTTACATTACTAAAGAGAACATTAAATTCTCAAATTTGATAAATAGTTTTTATTCAGCTGTGGTATTTACGGTACATTTCCAGAAATTGACTAGACTTTTCTTGCTGTACGTCGCATATTTTATTTATAAGCCTGGTCTTAGTGGTGTTTACAAATAGACGTATAATTACCATAAGATAATGCTTATTTGTAATCTTACTGATGTACCTACTAACTGAAGCTATTTTCGTATACTACATAACTAAACTGCGATCGGTATAAATTTAGTGTTTAATATTTTGAGAGAGACTACTCGTAGATTTAATTGGTATTCTAAAAGCTGGCCACCTTCATGTTAAAATAATAAAGACAATTATAAAATTAATCACAAAAGTGACAGTAAGATCCTTATAACAAAAAGTACGGAAAGCAGGCATCGCGCGAGTTTTCACAGATGAGTTTCAGCGTGCCTGTGAAGGTGCAATAGGGTAGGGTTTCAGGGGTTTCAGGGGGTTTTTAGTCGGTAGTTACTCAGAGCCCGATGTAACCCGTCCACCTCCCCATGGTGGGCGGGTATCCGTAACAGGATTTTCCCTCTGAAAAAAAAGGCATCGTGCGAGTTGTTCAAATCCATGGTGATGGTAAGCATTATAGGTATAGGTCACAATTTGCAAACTTTTCGTTTCAATTGAATTGAGATCCTGATTTTATGACCAAAAGGTTTAATATCTTGAACGTCGCTTTTTATTTTTCCAAAGAAACATCTTGTCAGGGAATCTACGCTAATAGTATAAAGAGGTAAGATTTGTATTTTTGTATACAGTAACGAATAAAATCAACAAGTGCTGGAGCGATTTTAATAATTATTTTTTCATTACACTTTGCATCCTGGTATTGTTCCGGGAATGGGACCAACGCGGGTAAAACCGCGGGGCACTGTTAGTTTTTAATATAAGTAAATCATTCATCTTGTAAGAAACGATGAAAAAGAAACACACATTATCAGTATACGATACACCTTTTTTTATTTTAAAATACCATGCATCAAGTTTTGTGCACATTTTAACTTATAAATTGAATAATATCTTCTCATTTTTTATATAAAACTTACTTTTCAGTTGACGTGTGCTTAAACTACAGCCTACTACGTATTCGGCAGGTTAGGTCTCACACAGCAATAAATATTTTAAGTGTTGAATTATGTAAACAATGCTTGCAGCTTCTAGCCTTGAGAAGGTCAAAGTTACAATAAAATTGTAACCAAACATTAGCTTTATAAAATATTTTATAATAATGTAGAGTCAACCCATA
>JADANM010006230.1:5615142-5658259 GCA_026213755.1 Eurema hecabe | reverse complement strand
TTTAATAGAAAGTTAATTGGAGGATGTGCTAATGATTATTAGTTGATCCGAGAAAGTTCTGGAATACGTTTGTAAATTTAAGACAGCCAACAACACATAAGAGATGCTTTGTAATTTTTAATTATTTAGAAAGACTTATTGTAAATCTAAAGAAAAAGATGTGGATTTTTTTTTTTAATTTTCAAAATTGGAATCGGAAATTCATAGGGTTTTGCTAAAAAAAACAATACACAAGATTCGCCTTACTATTACCATAAATATATGTATCATACAATATTAATAATAAATTAGGATTCTAAATAAATATAATTTTCGTTCCTAGTAATTTATATTTTAATGTTATCAACAAATAGGTAGGTGTATGTATGCCAAAAACTTAATATAAAATAAACTTAGCGTTCAAATTATACCTACATATAGAATTTTCATTTAATATTTACGGGTTTAATTTTATAGTAATACCGGATTGAGAAGCCCTACATTTAATTTGTATATAGAATACGATAAAAATTTGATTAAAATGTAATGATAAAGATTTGTTTTCGAAGTAAGCCAGATAGTTATAATACATTTTGCGTTCTTTATTGTACATAGGTGTAACTACCTTATAAGGTGACTTATCCCTAAATTTTGCTTTTGCATATATTTATAAAATCTTATCCTTTAATGGTCTGACATTTATTTGTTTAAAAAAATAAGTATTGGAAGGTATCAAGAGTTATGGAAGTAGTAACATCTTTGTAGGCGCATAAAAATGTCTGACAAAATACTTTTACATTACTAAAGAGAACATGACGATTAAATTCTCAAATTTGATAAATAGTTTTTATTCAACTGTGGTATTTACGGTTCATTTCCAGAAATTGACTAGACTTTTCTTGCTGTACGTCGCATATTTTATTTATAAGCCTGGTCTTAGTGGTGTTTACAAATAGACGTATAATTACCATAAGATAATGTTTATTTGTAATCTTACTGATGTACCTACTAACTGAAGCTATATACTCGTATACTACATAACTAAACTGCGATCGGTATAAATTTAGTGTTTAATATTTTGAGAGAGACTACTCGTAGATTTAATTGGTATTCTAAACGCTGACCACCTTCATGTTAAAAATTAGTAAGTAATATTAAGACAATTATAAAATTAATCACAAAAGTGGCAGTAAGATCCTTATAACAAAAAGTACGGAAAGCAGGCATCGCGCGAGTTTTCACAGATGATTGTTACGGCGTGCCTGTAAACGCGTCAGGGTGCCATAGGATAGGGGATCAGGGGGTTCAGGGGGTTTTTAGTCGATAGTTACTCAGAGCCCGACATAACCCGTCCACCTCCCCATGGTGGGAGGGTATCCGTAACAGGATTTTCCCCCTAAAAAAAAGGTATCGTGCGAGTTGTAATCCATGGTGATGGTAAGCATTATAGGTATAGGTCACAATTTGCAAACTTCTCGTTTCAATTTAATTGAGATTCTGATCTTATGACCAAAAAGTTTAATATCTTTAACGTCACTTTTTTTTTTTCCAAAGAAACATCTTATCGGGGAATCTACGCTTATATTATAAAGAGGTAAGATTCGTATTTTTGTATACAGTAACGAATAAACTCAACAAGTACTGGACCGATTTTAATAATTATTTTTTCATTATACTTTGCATCTCGGTATTGTACCGGGAATGGGACCAACGCGGGTAAAACCGCGGGGCACTGTTAGTTTTTAATATAAGTAAATCATTCATCTTGGAAGAAACGATGAAAAAGAAACACACATTATCGGTATACGATACACCTTTTTTTATTTGAAAATACCATGCTTCAAGTTTTGTGCACATGTTAACTTATAAATTGAATAATATCTCCTCATTTTTTATATAAAACTTACTTTTCAGTTGACATGTGCCTAAAGTACAGCCTACTACGTATTCGGCAGGTTAGGTCTCTCACAGCAATAAATATTTTAAGTGTTGAATTATGTAAACAATGCTTGTAGCTTCTAGCCTTGAGAAGGTCAAAGTTACAGTAAAATTGTAACCAAACATGTGAATTAGCTTTATAAAATATGTTACATAGTAATGTAGAGTCAACCCATATTAAAACGGTATATCGAGAAGATCTCGTCACATTATTAACGCTGTTAATTATGTGATAAAATCATTTTCACAACAAACACCTTAATGTAATATAAAAACTATTTTTATTCATAATTATTAAAACTTATTAACTACCCTTATACTTCCTTCCGTTGCTAAGTTTAATCAACTCTTAGTAAGTAGTATTACAATTAAAATGTACCACAGGCAATATCACCTCTATCGACTCGCGCCTTAACATATTCGGACAGCACGTCACGTATTAATGCCAGTATATATACCGAGCCCTATCTTACCCTGGCATACATTGTTACCGCTTATCGGACGGCAGTCAGTCGCATCTGCCGTCAAGAACCAGTGCAAAATGTTTAGGTTTGTGGTGTTGTTATCCGTGGCGGCGTTCGCGAGTGGCCAGTCGGCATCGGGACTCGTTAAAAACATTTACGATGAATGTCTGAGTCAATATTCCGTGGAGTGTGTGAAACCGAGGACCCTGGAATGGATATCCCAGGTCGCGAACGACGATGAGATTAGAATCACCGACAACCTGTCCATCATCAAGACGGCGATCGCTGAGGAAGAAGCCGTCGATCCCAGAATGGCCAAGGACCCAACTTACGCCATTTTCGACAAAGTAGAACGCTTCATTGACACTCATTCAGTCAGAGTTAAAGTACCTGAAGAGATCGCCCGCAGTGCTGCTTCTGAATATGTGCCGAGGTCCCTCCTCACTGACCTTCCCTCTGAACTGGACATGCCTTTAGATGGAGAGGAAGAAGTCGAGACTTTTGAAGGCAGGAAGAAGAAGATCAAGCTCCCCAAGCCTTTGAGGATTAAGAGCAGTGGGTTTCTTGGTATTTCCTCGGTTCTCATATAATAAATATCACATTCGTAATTGTCTCTTTGTTTTCAGAACACGGTTTCATCAAGAAGGTGCTCTTGCCTTTCCTTCTCGGTCTTAAGTTCAAGGCTTCAGTGTTGGTTCCTCTGGCCCTCGCTCTCATCGCTCTCAAGACATGGAAGGCTTTGACCCTTGGACTAATCTCTCTTGTCCTTTCTGGTAAGTACGAAAATCTTTGACAAAATAGAGTTTATGGTTTAGTTTGCTAAACAGAACTGAACAACAAATTAAATGTCAATTATTTTCAGGTGCCATGGTTATCTTCAAGTTCACCAAGCCCAAGGTTGTGAACTACGAAGTCATCCACTACCCACAACACCACGTGGAGCACCATGTAGACCACCACGCGCCGGCCTGGGACGCCCATGGCCCATACCAGGCACGATCCTACGAAGACGCCCACGAAATCGCTTACTCTGGCCAAATATAACCGCATAGCTTTAATTTAGACGGACCTCTGACTAATTTATTTATTTATTAAATTATTTAATGTTTATGTGTAAATAAATCTATGATATAAGTTTCAATTTATCTGATGGATCTTTTATTGGTGTATCCTTTAAGCAAAATAGACTTAGTAGACTATTTATAAAATCGATTAAAATTAGTTATCATGATATAAAATACTTAGAAGATTTGCTTAGAGTGAAAATGTTAAGAAATTTACAAATATATCGATATTATCAATAACAAAATGTATGGGTAGGTCGATATAAACCTATAAACAACTAATAGTGCGTTAACAATATCCAATAATAATACCCTATACCTGTAAGAGAAACTATTGTATTGAAATTCATAAAGCAACCAAATTCACATCAGGTTCATTTAAATCTACTTCATTACTACAGTATCAGCGTCTTCGAAGCGGTCATTACCATAGTTTTCCAAACGTTTCGCTCTCATGTTACCGTCTTTAAATGAATGAAAATATCTCTTATCGAAAAAATGTTTTACAGGTAATAATTTAGTTACTTTTTCATTTTCATAGACATCGTTTATAGTATCTCTTGCAATACCGTCGTTACCTTCAGTGGTTCTTTTGAAAGTCGTATGTCGGTTATTAAAATTTTGTTTGTCTTCATGAGTTCGTCCTGCGATTTCATTTGATTTCATCGTTCCATTTTGTGTTTCCTTGCCACTTTCAACTATATTAAAATTCAAGTCGCCGCGCGCGCCTTCCGATCGAGGTAAAAGTATTTGATTAGAAAACTTTTTGTATAATTCAGATTTCTTTAAAGGATTCATTTTGTATATGTTAAGCAGAACGTTGAAGTTATCCATTTGTCCTCGTTTCATTCTTATTATTTTATGTATACTGTATGTTCTATTAATAATCTGAAATTTATTAATAATTAATCTTTAAATATGAATAGACTCTAACCTTATCGAAGTGTTTTAATATATTTATTTAATTCCAATAAAGTATACTTTCCAACAGACTTCAAAGAAAAATTAAGTTCTAATATTGATTTTATTTTTCATTTATAAAACTTCCACTGGGTGAACCAATTTTGAATATCCCGAAGTCCCGAATTCCCAGTTTCTAAGTCGGTTTTCTTATTTTTAAGGCGGTTGTATTAAAATATGATAAAAATGCTATATTTTTTATTTAGTTAACTTTTACAGCACACATAGTAAGGTATGCTTCAAAATTTGTATAGTACGTGGAAGAATGATAATTAGGTTATTATTAAAAACTATAATTTAAAAACAGTCTTAAATTATAACAAATTATTCTCACCATAAGAACAAGTAAAATTATTTGAACGATCTGAATACTTTGAGATCTTGACTTCATGTTTGTATGAAATTTATGTGGCTTTATTTCGCAATGTAGGCAACAATATTTGCGATTGTAGAGCTATTTTATAAACAAGGTACACTCGTAATCGATTTTAGTGGCAGTTCCACTGTACTTTCCTTGGAAAGTGGGCATTGCGACTTAATCTTTTAGATTCAGTTTTTTTAGGTACTTGTTAAATCTGAACTTTTGTCTCTATAGATTTAAGATCAAGTGAATAAGAAAAATGGGTAATAAAGGATAAGAGATAGGGCGGTTCATTTGAAGTATATAATATGCTTTTTTATGTTTGGTTTGGTATAACTCCCGAGTTATACCCGAACTAACAATAAAATCATTTCTATATAGTAAATGAAAATACGTATTACTTTGTGCGAATCAAATTTATTTTTTGAAGTCGGTTTATTTTTTAAATTTACAGTGACACTCGTGTAAAGCAGGGCTACGTCATTTATAAGTGACAACACTCAACTAATTATTATTATTAAAGGCACTTTTCGAAAATTTGTTTAAATAAAATTTTTTAACGTTTACCTCTGTAATTGTAAATTAAGTTAGCGTTGAGTTAAATAAAAAGACAAAATAACAGAGAATAATTTAATTTTCAATAATTAAATACAATAAATAGCTTATCAGTACGACTATACAACGTTAATTTCTGCTAAAGAAATAAATAAATAATATTTCATACTTCAACTTAATTTATTTATAAACGAAAAAACCTTTTAATAAATAATAAATAAGAAAAATAATTAAAGTTTGAGCCCCTTTCCTATTTACATAATAAATAATTAAGTCTATTTCTATCGTCCTAATGACTCGATGGCTCTATATATTAAATAATTTAATTGACATTAATTAAAATTAAACTTTCAGTTTGGAATTAACCGTCGTTTTAATTATGTCAACTAAATTTCGGTTACAACCTTTATAAGATAATTTGACAATGTTGTTAATTTTATGAGAGAGATTATTGAAATCTATTCTTTGTTTCTAGTTTTTCTGCTTTTATTATCTGTTGTGTGAGGACACAACAGACTCTTAAGTTTAAGGTAGTCTACGGGTACTTATTTTGAAACTAAGCGAATCTCTGTAATGGACATTTTTATATTTTTAGGATATGAATTAACGGCCCATTTAATTATTTTTATTTCAGTTCTTTTACTAAGCGGTTTCGACATGATAACTATGACGTCATAGTTCAGACTCGAATCCTAACGTATCGTGTAATGTAAATTGTAATCAATCTTTATAACTTAAATATACCTAATTAATATGATTTTTTTAAATAACTTTTTATCCCATAATAAAGGTAAGTAAAAATTATTTATATTTCAATTTAACATTGTCAAGTTACCTAATTATTATAAATAAATTAAAGATTAACAAAATGCATATTTTGGACTTAGCTGTAAATATCTACAAATACAATATTATGTTAAATAAATGCCTTGTCACATAAAACTAATATTTCGTATAAAAATAAGTCAAAAACTAGGCCATATCAAGAACTTCTTCCAAGTAAATAAATGATTTCTCAAAATGATTTTAAGTCAAGAAACTAATATATACATCTTAACACAATAATTTTTATTCTAACTCATTTATAATGGCGTGAGTTATTTAAGAACTAACAAGGATTAGTTCATTGATCTACAAAATCGTAAAAAACAAAATTTATAATATACAGATGTACTGGTATTTTCTTCATATTATATAAAATGTATAATCTTCATAATCGTAGTACCATCACTGGTATATTATAGTTTTTACGCCACAATCGAACAAAACCAACCATATAAAACTGAATATTTATTTCATAATTCACAGGCAACTTTTAATTCATACAATTTTGCGTTGTATTCTTAACTGTAATAACAGCATACATCTTTCACCTCAATAGAAGTAAACCAACGAGATTTTGCCTCATTATCAAATAAGTATTAATTGAGAATCGGCTGTTCAATACAAGAAGAATGATCAAGTTAATTTATTTATTATAATTGATGTTACAATTAGGATATGCAGCTAAGCAATCTTTCTGTTCCTGTCCGTCTCTCGCGGCCTGCACGTACCGGTAGTAGCGCAGCGCCATCTTGCTGTCCGCGGGTGGAACTAACTCGCTTGAGTCCCTTTATAATTAAATGAAAGCTTTTATTAAAATTAATATTATATAAATTTTTAATTCAAATTGTTTTTTAGTCTATTCTAAGTTATGAGACTCTGAGAGTTTATTGTTTGTCTTTCCAACATTGAGTAAAAATGGTTGAATGTTAACGTATATATTGTCTATAATCATAATTAAATATCATTCAAAGCTATCAAAACTTGATTTAAGTGTGTAATGTGTGTAAAGGTGAGTGTTCTTAAAAAAAAGATAAAAAACCGACTTCAAGTTCAACCAATTAAAAAGAAACTATTTTCGACCACACTAGTTATTTAACCTTAAACAAATGCCGGCAACACATTCGTGAATCCTTAAGTAAATCAACTTACTTGCTCAGTTCGTTGGACACCAGGTTGCTATAGGGCGCGTGTTTGAATGGATCTCTATAGAGAACACACACAGCTCTCTCCTTACAACCTATCTCTATCGCTCCAAGAGGATTCAGTATCACGTCCACCTTTTCTAGGAGGGATCCATAGAATTTCTCAGCTGCTACTGTATCCTGAAAGAAAAATATTTATTTGTGTTACATTGTATGGTTATCTTTATGGCATACGTACTAGCTGGTGCCCGCGACTCCGTCCGCGTCAACTTTCATATAAAATTTGACCCCCCTTCTCCCCTTATTCCAGTTAAAAAGTAGCCTATGTTTTATCTCAGGCTCTACACCATCTGTGTACCAAATTTCATTACAATCGGTTCAGCGGTTTAGACCTGAAAGCGTAGAATTATAAAAAGTTTCAACCCCTCGCGCAACCTTTGAGGGTTGATTAAAAAAAGTAGCCTATGTCCTTCCCCAGGCTCTAGACCAATTATGTGGTTCAGTAGTTTTAGCGTGATGGAAAGACGGACAGACAGACAGATAGACAAATAGAAGAGGTACTGTCGCATTTATAATATTAGTATGGAATAGGTTAGTAATTGACGAGATATAGCGTACATAATAATATTTGATTTCACATTTTTTATTGGTGTTAGGCTGGAATTTCCGCACCTCGCTTGGAATAGTGGCAAGGTAAAAGACATTTAGACAGATATAAAAAGACACCTGAATTGACAATTCAGGTGTCTTTTTATATGCACTAAGCTAAGCCTGTGCATTATAAGCATTAAGTATTTAATATATTTTTATATCTTCAAGGTTGCACTTCGCCACCAGTTAAATACATTGTTATCGGGCAATATTTCCTTTTAGTGGTTCCCTTTTTTCGTGGGTTGACTGCTGGTATGTCCAATTTTTTGTGGTTGCCCAATAAAAATCACTTTCCAATAATAATTTAGCCAGTTACATTTTGTCAATAGTATAAGACTGTTTAATATTGTCATACGTATATTGTAACAAAGAATATCTATACTAATATAATAAGCTAAAGCTTTGTTTGTTTGTTTGAACGCGCTAATCTCAGGATCATTTATCGGGGAAGGCTTTAGGCTACATAACATCACGCTGCGACTAATAGGAGCGAAGATATAATGGAAAATATGGAAAAAACGGGGAAAATTATTCATCTTTGAGGGCTTCCTTTGCGTGCGCTGCGAAAACGGTTCAAGATACAAAAATAATATGTATGAAAGAATATTTAAATGATCTAAAGTCCGCGACAGTATAATATGTCTATCTTCTAAGATTGACTCAGTATAACATTAGAAATAGATCCGACGGGGACGAAGTCGCGAGGAACAGCTAGTATAAAATAAAAATGACTTACCGGATCCTGTGCAGCCAGTATCTCTTGTTGCTGCCTCACCAGTTCAGTCTCAGTGCGGACGCGGTTGCTTTCACTCAGACGAGCTGCTGATACTCGAAGTAACTCATCGCGGACTGGAGAAGGCGGTGCTTTCGCTGCTAGAGTGGCTGCTCGAATCTGAAAGAGATATTTAAAGATTCGTTCATACTAATACTAGCGATTATCATGCATGTATACCTATAAACCTTTCCCTTGAATCTATTAAAAAAGATCGCATGAGAATCGTTTGCTTAGTTTAAAATATATGTATAAAAGCATACATTTATACACTTTAATATATACACTTTGAACAGAAATGACACTTCAAAAGAATGGATTACATAGGGATATAGGGACAGAGAAAGCCCAGAGAGTTAGCTCGGACAGAGATTTACATAATTCTTATTTTTGAATAATAATAATCTTGATTAAATTAAATAAATAAATAAATAAATAGATGTACGAGGATGGTTCTTTAGTAAAAAAAAGGTTGGCGTACAGCTTGTAGATATACCCTACGCCTACCGCCCTACATTTTTTACTTAATTTAATAAAAAAATATTCCAGCTTACCAGAGCTTCTTTTTCAGCTTGCGCGGGATCTTGCGGGCCAATCTTTTTATTTCTGTAATATGGATTCGGTGGCGGCGGTCCGACTGGTCTGTGAACATTATTATGATATGTTAAACTTTCAGAACCATTAATTGTTATTTTTTAATATCAATGTTAAAAAGAGTGTGAGTTAGACTGCGAAATGTTACAATATTTTGATGTTGTAAGGCGATATTTTGGGAGCTACTGAATTGATTTTGAAACAAATAAAGCTTGGTGATGAATATTGAGTACCAGAGGCAATAAGGTTTTACGAAGGTAAATTTCATAGGGCTACAACTATCTACAAGAGCTGTACCAAACATTTATCCTTTGTGAGAGAAGTCACTTTCGTTCGGTAAGTCATTATTTAATCCTTAGAGCCTTATTTTCCTAGTTTTTTTAAGACTGGCAATGCTTGAACGCGTGAAGCTACTATATTTTTAATATGTATTTAAATCCCTACTCTCCTGTTATATTTTACGCCAATACATAAGCAAAACCATGTTCTTTTTGATGCGATAACGTTAATCTTAATTGGCCAGTCTTAAAAATTGAGAAACGCATAGGTAGTAAATAATAAATGTTACCTTCCAGCATTGCCTAGTATTTTATTTCCATTTTGTCCGGGTACTACCGTGGGTACATTGTTACTGCCTGCATATTCTCCTACATTTAGCGAACCAGATCCTGAAATAAATTATATGATACCATTATTAAATATTAATAGAAAATGTTTAATTATAAGAACCAAATTGATAATAATATCAGAAATGAAAATCTGGTATTTACCTATACAATATATGTATAGGTACTATTTATGAAATATCCTTGTCAAATAATTCAATTAAATAATAACGATTTAAAATGCATATAGGTCGCATTGAGAAACCTTATTTTTGACGGAAGTCGGTTGTAAAACAAATATGTTATCTGTCTATAGTGCGCGTCACGAATCTTTAGCGCTGAAAGAAACCTGCGCAGAAGTCAAATATAAGGTCAAAATATAAGGTATCGAAGCAACGGCGCGGCGCGCGGGGCGCGTGATCGTCGGGTGCGCGAGCGTTGATTGGTTGTCCCAGTCGTGTACCAATACGTCAATTACGAGCGCGATTCTACCGATGCGCAACTATTCTCGTTCAGCGTTAAACATAAAAGACGCGCACTATAACACTACTTTTACATATATTTTTACCAGGTGGCATTCCTAATCCCCAGGCATTAATGTCATTGGCATCGTTGGCATTTGGCTTGAAATTGGCAATAGCGTTTCGATGGATGTCCGAAAGGTATCTGAAAAGAGAAACATAGGCCTTAATACGAGGACCTTTTTATAACATAGGGAGCAAACGAGCAGGCGAGCCACCTGATGGAAAGTGGTCATCGCCGCCCATGAACACTCGCACTTGACACGATTATACTTTGGTTTTCTTTATTGTAATGTATACAAAACTCGATAGTTAAGCTTTTTATGTATCTAACACCCAAAAATATATATTACCAACTGTGTCCCGCGGTTTTTCCCGCATAGTTCCCGTTCCCGGGGAATTACCGGGATATAAAGTAACTTAATCGGTCCAGACATTTTGCGTAAGAGAATAACAACCATACATACATTCTCACAAACTTTCACATTTATAATATTAATAGGACTACTATTAGAATAGAATATTTCTTATCCATCCTATCATGTCCTATCTTTAATACCCTTTTGTCACAATTCCTTTTCCCCGTTACTATTCGACTCTTCGACTAACTCTACTAACTCCTCGACTATTTATGGGGGAAGGTGGTACCATACCTACCTACCTATTTCAGTCTTACCAGTAAATATAAAGAAAAGCTAGCAAACTATATACTGACTCGCTTCCAAGCCCCGGTCCAGACAGCTCCCAGTCTTGAGGGTAATGTTCGAACGATCCATGACTTTCGACATGCGGCTTCACAACAACACCCCCGTGGGGAGGTCCGTATACGTGAGCTGGGGGTCCATGAGGGGGCTGTAAGTATTAACATAGAATTTATTTATTTATTTTTGTAGGTGGTAACTTTTCATAGACCTATAGATCGGGAAGAGGGCCAAGGGTTATGTTGGACTTGAACTGATGAACAATATATAAACACATTTAATTTAAAATGTTAACAAACCATTATAACACTTAAGTATTTCTTAAGTGGAACTGGTGTTACCTGTTCGGAAAATTACTAACGATATAATTATTTTGTCATCTTGTCACGACACAGATTATTAAAACATTTTACTGTAAAGAAAAATTATGATTTTGCATGGTAATATTCAGGACTAGTGCCAAAAAGAAAAAACAAAACTAACAAACTAACCTTATGATGATGAGTGATCAAATGATGGTGATGATGGTATTTGGTGGTGTGATAGTTCTGGTGGTACCACGAGCAGAGCTTGAATATATGACTCAAAGCTGGGAACAGGAATAATAGAAGCTTCAAGAACATCTTCTTAGCGGTGCTGACTCCGAGAATTACCGGCAGAACGAATATTAACTTCAGAGCGATTAATTTGACGACTAATATTATTGCTAATGCTGCCATTACTAACTTCTTTCGCAGGTACTTTTCTGTAAACAAAATTATTCTAAATTACTTTTTAGAAACATTTTTGTGAGTAGTTTATAGAACAGTTAATAGTTAGTTAGACGTTTATTGTATCGAAAACCCCTAAAAAGTTCCTGGCTTTGGCATCATATCTTATGAAAATGTCCATTGTGACGTTATAAGATTTTCTGTATAATTTTCATCCCTATTATAAATTACTAGCTGACCCGTACCCACTTCGTTGGGAATAATGTTAATAATCATTTACAGTTTTTTATATAGAGTATGACACTCAGCAATAATGTGGTTTTCTATTGGTGAAAGAATTTTTTAAATCGATTCAGTAGATCCCGAGACTACCCCTTACAACTTAACAAACACACAAAACTTTACTTTTTTATAATATTAGTATAGATATACACTGTTCCTGAAAAAAAAACACAGTTCATAACTTACTTATTTTATGGAAGAATAGTCTTCCCCCAGTCTCTTTCGGTTCCAAGTCAATGTGCACCAACGCTCCCGTCTTGCTGAGAGCTCGAGGAGATATCTTCAAGGTAGCTCCATGGAACATCATCTCTGGTAACGTCACCTTCATGTCGTGGGTCATGAGGAACTTGACCCCCTTATTGTATAGCGCGTCTGTCACTTCTTCTAGCGGACTTTCTGTGAACATTATTGATTATATTAAATATATATTATATAATATAAATATATAAATATAAATATGGTTCTTAAAAAAATCGTCTAAAGTTCTTGATTAAAATTAATACAGCTGTAGGTTATTTTAATGATGAGGTAACATTGTTTATTTAAATTGTATAATAATAAATCCTTTGGAATAGCATTATTTGTTTTTTTTTGTTTTTCTATAAAAAAAAAACAAAAATATTTTTAAAATAATTTCCTATTTAATTATAGTTACCTACCTTCGTTGTTTCAAATTCCTGTTTATATCTTCCTAGTGTAAAAGTCAAATCGAAGAGCCGAATTTAAGCTTGGGATTCAAATTTAATACGTCTTTGGCTTATAATAGTGTAGAAGTATGTTTCAATTCAACAAAATATAAGTCTGTTTAAATTATAAGAATTATTATAGTCATAATCCAAGCTAATAATATTATAAATGCGAAAGTAGCTCTGTCTGTCTGTCTGTTTGTCTATCTCCTTTTCCATCCGCTTAAACTGAACCGATTAGAAATAAATTTGTTCTAGAGCTATAGATAAAAAATTGGCTGAAAGTCCACGCGGACGGAGTCGCGGTCAACAGCTAGTATTACTATAAAAATATCACGTCATACTCAGAGTAAATGTTGTACCAGACAGCTAATAGTCACTCGGAAGTAAAGTCAACAAAAACACACTGTCGCTGCCTCCACTCAATTATATTTGAAAACAGTGAAAACGACTATCACCCATAGTCTACACTACACCAATAGATTATAGAGAAAACAAATTTCCATTACTCCCATATGACAATATAAACACACGTTCCACATTAATAGATACTTTTTCCCTTTTCCGCGTTTCTTACTCTCGTCATTCACTACGTTTTTGTAGGGAAAGTATTTTTACTTGTTCTTAATGATTCGATGTGCTTACGTGAAAACTAATTATGAAATACCATTAACAGTTTTCTTTGTTGTTTCGAATTGTTTTCTATTGGTCCGAGATCCCAGGGCCACCAGACGTCACGTATTTTCTAATGAACGAAATATGGACGATTGAGCAGTGTTAGTATGTACTAAGAACGTAGCCTTCCTGCTAGCTTGCTCAGACGACCAATATTTAGGTATCAGGTAATGAATGTCCATAAAAAAATTATCTACCTCACGTAAATTCTAATGGCTGATTTTCACATATATTTTAGGCAATATCCTCATAAATAAGTCGCCACTAAGGTCTGGCAGACCTGCGATCTTACTCTACATTGTTTGTTATTAATATTAAGCTAATTAGTTATTGAGTAGTTTAGTTATAATACGCGTAAGTTGTAAGAAGTTGTATACCTTCTGAAGTGCGCTTTTGCTATTTGTTGGAGACAACATTTATCCAACTTCTCAACATAGAATCATTGGCCAATCAACTGGTCTAGGATCTTCCCTTTGATTCAAAAATCTCTCTCAGAGATGAACCTCTCCTGGTATGAACTTAAAGGTTTTATGTTATTGTATTGAAAGTTGTGCTCTTTGTTCGTATCATCATATTAATGTGATTTGGTTATTTTTTTAATACCAGATTGATTTTCACATTGTGTTATGATATGAATTATATTTATTTATATAATATGAAGAAAAAGCGATATATTATGTAGCTGTAAGTTTGCGTTTATTAATGAAATCAAGCCTATCATCTCGTACAAAGTATTATAATTAGGATTCCAAAATAAAATAAACCATCTTTTCTAATAACCTCAGTAAGTCGTTTAGACTTTAATAGCTCTAGTTACGAAATAATATTATTATATTATAAAACTTAAATAACTTTATTACTTATACGTAATTAAAGCAACAAAATTACCTCATTAGAACTAATTTGGGCATTTAGTCAAAACTTGGTTATTAATGACATAAAAAATAATTAAAGCACACTCTTTTAGATTTTATCTGGTCAAAATTTCGTAACTGCTTTCAATTTCAATGTTACCAGCTATATAACCTTGAACTTACCTATTAAGTATGATCGTCAGTGAAAGTATAGAGATATTATTGCCAGTATCTTTTAATCTTATTATTATTGTATTATGAGTAATTATGGTTTGGGAAAGTTCTTTTTGCTATTTTTATTTTTAACGATGTTTTACATGGAAAATGTAAAGCAAATGTAATCTTTACTTGTTAATATTTAGATTTGCAGTGATCTTCTTATAAAAAAACTGTATCAACAAAAAATGGTGATAATAACAGCAACTATCATAGTTTCTTGCCAACAGGCAACACTTCTCCGAAGAAACTGCTTTCCGAACCGATGGTAAATGTTATAAAGTACCATGAGATTCAAAAGTGTTACTTTATGTAGCCTAGTTGAAAAAGATACTTTTGACTTTTTGACTTTTGAATATTATAAGCTCCCACTTTTCTTAATTGATATATTTATATTAATATATGGTAACACAATGTTTTTATTTCAAAGTTTCTAAGTTTTTCCAAGGGCTTTTGCAGGACTTAGCATAGTAAAGTCGCTTTGTTTTTCTTTAAACTAAACTATGGAATTTGATCCGGTTTTTTTAAAATGAGCCCTTGTTAATTGTAATATATCTAGCAGGCTTACATTTCTATTATTTCTAATAGCCTCAAAATTCAAAAAAAATCTCCATAATTTAATTAAATTTGATCTGTGGGTATTTAATAATCTTAAATTCTATTTAATGTACTAATATTAAAAATATGTAGTTTGTGACTTCTAACCGGGTGACCTAAAGAAATAGTTTTCAAATTCACCAAAAAGGCTTCTTCATTTGGTAGTGTTATATAAGCTCGAGAGACAAACACATACTTAAAAACGTGCTTTTATATAAATGACATTTTAAACGCGGGACGCAACTTGTAAATTTAAAACCTCATAATTCATGTTTAAAAAAAGAAATTACACGTCAAATAGAATTATGATAAGCAATTACTCATTTAACACAAAAAATTAAAAATCAAGATAAAATATAAATGGCGAAGTTTTGAAGAAAACTTTCCCCAATTTTTTAAAATTCAGTTGTGACTTTTAACATGTTTCTAAGTTTCTAAAAATAACGGAGAAAGCCGGTAACCTTCACTATCAGAATATTAAACAGTAGTGTGTGGGTGTCTTGTTTGATAATGAGTGTTTGTTTCGTTAAAACGTCAATTAAGTTAATTATGTAGTACTAGCCGTGCCTCGCGATTTTAACCGCATTTACGCAAGTAATATATACACATAAACCTTCCTTAACAATCACTCTATCTATTTAAAAAAACTGCATCAAAATCCGTTGGATAGTTTTAAAGATCCAAGCATACAAAGGGACAGACAGACGGCGATAGCGACTTTGTTTTATACTATGTATGGTCGTATATTTGTGACTGTGTATAACCCGCATAAATTACGGAGTATGTTGTGTAGTCTATTCTAGTCTATACTATAATATTATAAAGAAGAAAAGTTGTGTTTTTGTTAAATTGTAAGCGGTAATCTCGGGATCTACTGAACCGATTTTAAAAATTCTTCCACCAATAGAAAGCCACATTATTGCTGAATGTCATAGGCTATATTAAAAAAGGATTGTTAACATTATGCCTAACGAAGTGGGCACGGGTCCGCTAGTTTGTAATATGCGTAAAACTAAGTACCTACATAAAGAACGTGGAGTATAAAGTATAAAAGAAAATTAAAAATTATAAATCATCTCAACTTTAAAATTATTATAATCATTTAAAGTCATTTTTGAAATTTCTCGATAGGTTGTAAAAAATCTTATTTGAATGAGTTATTTTACAAGTGTGTATTATTGTATGTATCAAGATGATTGATTGGCAAATATTTATACTTGCGTTTAGATATAATCAAATAGGTACATCACCTTTATTTTATAGTGCACGAGCAAAGCCGTGGCAGGATTCTTGTATACAGTAAATGTAGTTTGTGGTCACAGAACCTATGCAATGGACAAGTGAGATTTCCATAGAACGGATGTGGCGCGATCGTCAATAGCTCATTGTTTAACTGCAGGTGGAATTTCTAGCTGTTCCGTGTCACGGTAAGTGATTGATTTTGTTTAGTGTAAACTAACGATTACTGAAATCATTTATTTAGTTTACTAACCGTACCTCGTGGTTTACTATCGTCGTTTTAATTGCCGTGCCAATACAGGTAAAAAATTATCTAGATCGACTTTTTTAATGTACTTTTTATTTAATTCTAGCCGAGCGATATTATGCATGTATTACGAGTATACACTTAAACTATCCTTTTGGATCACTCTATCTATTAAAGTCATTGTACGGAAATTGCATAGTTTAAAGATTTAAGCCTACATATAGACAGACAAGAAAGCGACTTTGTTTTATACTATGCAATGATGAAGTCGGCATTTGAGCAGGAGGTTTGCCAGTAAGCTACCTCCATGCATAAACAGTCGCAAAGCTAATGAACGCGTTGCTGGTCTTTAAACAGGGAAAAAGTAAAGGATTTTAGGCCAAAGGGAAGGAAGTATGGGAAAAATAAATGGGACTCCAGTAATCCCTAAACGAAACGCAATGAAATCTCTAATCAGATGGCATTACTTGATGTTTAAGTGGTTTTTTTAAAAGCGTGCTGACTTCGACCAATTTCAGACTATTGGCTGGACCCTCCCACCTTTAAACAGGTTTTTACACATGTTAAGCTAAAAGATGCATTTAGTTCGTAACATATCAGGATCGAAAATAGCATCAAGGTTAGTTTTTTTGTAAAAATATTATGTTTTAAATCAAAATATAAACATCAGTGTCAGAAGGATATTAAACAGCTTTCTTAGAAAGTAGAACGAAATACTCGTTTTATTAAATGTGCAAGATATTTATAATCATAATAATTACATGTAGTCCTTTCAACATATATGTTAACTACTCTATATTTATCAAGAAGATTCCTTTTTGGATATTGGCTAATCTAAAATCAGTCTACAGTTCATCGAGCGCATCATTAGATAATGTAGTGAATTATTTATTATGTTATTAATATTTTATGCTTTTACTTCTACCCTATTATTATGTATAGGGCAGTTGGAGTTAGACAGTCTTTGTTGTAATGTAAGTTTGCATTATTTGCAAATATGCGAGAGCAAAAAGCATTTGTTCAACAAAAAAAAAAATAATAAAAAACATTGTTGTCTTGACTGCACTAAATAACGTAATTGTACTAGTTTTGTTCAGTTGTAAGCCTTTAAAGTAGTTTGTAAGACTTAAGGAGTTCAGAATAAAGAGGACTTAACAGTTAAAAACAACTTACCAGAATCATCGTCATCGCTGATTTCGTTTTCAGCCTCAAACGATCTCTCTTCGCCATCCTTACTTCCAGTGAGGTAGATGATATTTGCTTCTTTACTGTACTTGTTCATATCCACATTGTTCTTTTTAAAACACACACCACTAGTAACATTTATATCACCATTAAACTCTAAACTCTCGTCCAGGTACGAATAGAAGTTATTTTGCAAGCAACTCACTGTTGGACTCAACGTACACTTATTCAAAATATTGTCCCACAAACTGTTACCAGTCCTAAAGGTACCATTTTTAAAAACGTCCCCTACAAATCCTCTTCCTGTAATAGCTTCTATAAACCTCAGTCTTTTTGGTATTTCACTGTTAGCTTCTTCATTGGTTGAATTACTACAATTCACTATATTTATTCCTAAAACTAGTATGATAGCACATATATGAGTTAGTTTGATATTTGTCCATGCGTATATTTTGGAAGGCCTTCGCCTTTCGCGAACTCGGTTCATGTCTGCCATTATGAGATCATTACTGGCCTAATTTTTATAATTCAACATCAACTTAGGACGCTTGGATCCATTATTTTCTATGAACCGTAGATTTTGAAAGTTTTCCGCGTTCCGCTTGTGAGGTCCAATTTTGGCATCAAATTGTCATCTCATCTGCAAAAAGAGAAAATTAAATTAGGTGCACTGACGTTTCAATGAAAATCCTACTTGAGTTATCACACATAATAGCAAAGCGATCTAGATTATTCAAGTCTTTAGTTATATGACTATAAAGTAAGGAATTTTATTTGCATCTGATTTATTTATTTATTTAGATACACTGAGAATCTTACACAATAGAAATATACAGGTAAAATTACATTAAACTACTTATATTAACATTTATTGTTGATATACATGATTTTTCTTTGGGGCACGCGTATGTGACGAAGCTTAAAGATTTTTTAATATCGTTTTATGTATTTACTATTTACTAGGGATTATAAGGAAACACGCAGATTACTTATATCGCTTTAATGGCCGACAACCAACTGCAAAAACTGCAAAATTAAGTCTGAAGGTAGATGGGAGATTCACATACCCTACAAGTGTGAGTAATTGTTTACAGTGTACTTGGTATATTATAATAATAATGCCTTTAAAAAATTGGTAATAAATAATTTGTAATGATTGTAAATTGCAAGTTTCTTTTAGTCGATATTATATTCAGACATTAGTCAATTCTAGTATTAACAAAGGCGTTTAGTAAAATCGCGTGTCGTATACATTGAGCTATTATTTTGTAGTGCATTAACTTTAACTCGAATCAGTTTCGCTTTAATATTTTTATTGATATGATTATTTTCTATTATTGTTTTAAATTAGTAATATATTAATTCTATAATTTAATACATTGTGATAGGCGTTTATGCTTGATAGTTAGATACATTTGCTATGTGCGTGTAGGTATACCTACTAAGATTAAGATATAAGATATAAGATATAAGATTTACTGGTGGAAGAAGGCTTCCTTATACCTATTAAATTCACCGTTTTGATTTTTATTTACCAATACAAAACTACCTACATCAATTCTAACTGTAATAGCATTGTTTAATCAAACAAAAAAAAAGATAAATCACCCGATCGGCTTAACACCACCAAAACACAACAGTTAGTTAAAAACAGTTCTACAAAACGCATCAAGTTAATAGAACACTTCTACATTCACACAGCTTCTGATTAATTAACCATTACTGATAATAGCCTTAATAGTTCGGTAGCACGTGAATGGACAGAAGATTGGTCGAGACTCGAGTCAGAATTCACCGAGATCCGTTCCGCTTTCGAACGCGTGCCTTCACGATGTAGGAATATGGTGAATGTTATTTGTTATTATTTTATATCTATTATGTAATGTGCTACTGAATTATGTTACCTGAATAAAATGTTAGTTATCATTTTGATTCTTAATTGTGTTCTATTTAAATGTAACATACCAATGAATGACGTCATGGCACTAATTAATATGAAAAGTATAGGGATGGATAACTGTTTTTATTACATTGATTTACGTTGGATTTGGCGATTTAATTATGGCTTCAAGATTATTTTATCTGAATTATAGTACCTGTATATTTGTTAGCTATAGTAATATCATTAGTGCACGTGTTATATTACGTCACTTGCCAGTACGTTGTCTTATTGTGCATTGTAATGCAGTATAGTGATATGGCACGAGTTGATCAGTCAAATAATAAAAAAAAAAAAACGCTGATTAGGTCCTATAAAAAATTGGCAGATAACAGTATAAAATACAACGTAACTACTTTCTGATTGAACCGGCCAGTACGCAAAACAATATTCATAAAAAAAATTATAAACATGTTAATACAAGATTAAAAAAAATATGCACTATTCAACATATTCTGTATCAGATCGCGTGGCTAGTTAACTTTTGATTTCAAGTCTTGCATACCGTAAAAATTGTTACAAACGTATTCCATTACCCATAATAATAGCAATCAGCATAATGGTTTTATTTCGATTGTACGGTGAGAAGCTTATAATGGAAAACTTTTTGAAGATAAATTGTGTTTGAATTACGCAATTTGTTTAGGAAACATTTTTGTCTTAAGCGGGGGTATCTATATGAAGATTCATAAGAAGGTTTTTGTGTTTCTTTAAGTGAAGAAGGTTGGAATTCCTTCTTAAATTCAAAGCACGTTTATACGTCAGAGAATATAAAATTACACGGTTATTAAAGTGTGTTTGAGTAATTAGTATGGCAATATTAATCGTCATAGATAATGCTTTATAACCATAAACATCAATATTAAGTTATGCCGAATGTCATGAGTTGTAAACAGTCAGTAGTGCGTCCGGGAGCGGCGCCCGTGCGAGTTGTGCGCACTGATTGTTAGCAATGCAACATGGAATATTGATAATTAACTTAATCTTGACGATTCTCTAATATAGTATAATCTGTGACTATACTTAATATAGTTATCTGGTAGAATAGAGGGGGGTTTTAATAGGTATTTCTCCGCTAGAAGGGGGAAATCTGGATCTAATAAAAATATGATAAAAATACTTTTATATTGGTAAAAGTTCTTAATATTATTTGAAAGCCTTTACATTTACACATTGTGAACTAGAAAAATAGATGATATAGTAGCTATCAAACGCAAAAGATATTTTCAAAAACGACGTACTTTTCCAGAGATTGTTGAGTTCAAAAAAAAAAATTCATACTTATGTTTTGTATAATAAATTACTTAGTATTCAAAACCTTATCGCTTTCTCGTGAGTAATTTATTTGTTTTCCGTCGAATGCTTAATGAAAAATGACTTAAAGTTATGATTAATAACTTGCGCTCAGAGTAAAATTTTGAAAGCAATTTTAATAATTAATATGAGTATTACTATCTGTCAAAATAGCTATTTTTCGTTTTCTTTTTTTTTATAGTTAAAAAAAAATAACGTTTCAAGAGACAAAGGTTGTTTTTATGAGTTATTTTACTTATTCTTGTAACATAAATCAATTTATATTCATTTCAGTCTTATGACTGAATATTTTTCTGCATATTGTGTTATCCTTTATCGTGTAAATTAAAATTTTAGAGGTAAGAAAAAATGTCACTTTAATAAAAAAATACCTAATAATTAATTATAATGCAACTAGCTGTTGCTCGCGACTCCGTCTGCGAGGACTTTCATATAAAATTTGAACCTCCTTCCCCCCATATAACCCTTTTTCCAGTTAAAAAGTAACCTTTGTTTTATCTCAGGCTCTAATTTTCATTACAATCGGTTCAGCGGTTTGGCTGTGAAAGCGTAAAATTATAAAAAGTTTCAACCCCTCGCGCAACCTTTTGGGGGTTGATTTAAAAAAAGTAGCCTATGTCCTTCCCTAGGTTCAAAATGCCAAATTTCGTTCTAGGTTCAGTAGTTTTAGCGTGATGGAAAGACAGACAGACCAACAGAGTTACTTTCGCATTTATAATATTTGTATGGATTTAGTATAAATTAAGACATTACGTAAAAATTACGCAGCAGCATTTTTTTAAAGATTAATTATTAGTATAAATGTCGATAAAATTTTCAACGTGGATCACATTAGCATCTGAATGGACCAGCTAATGTATTCTATCGAGTAAAAGCACTCACAGAACATTAACTCGAAAGTAAAATCACAGCTTATAAATTATTATTCTTATTTTGAGTCTTGAAACGTTCGAAACTCGTTGCCGCCAAATCTTCGGATCTTGGTGGGAAAATATGACAGTGACAGTTCGTTTTTTTTTTTGCAATGACAATAGAATAATTTATACTTTAAGATAAAATATAACATATTGCATAATTACATTTGAAAGTAATATTTAAATATTTTTTCTTTTCTTTGCATTTATAAACTTACCGCCAAAATGCGCTAGCTTCTTACATACTAACTTAAATTAAAAAGTAAACGCAATTTGGTATTTAAAAAAAACTTTAAGACTAGTTTGAAATTTTTGTTTTTTCAACAAAATCTTATTCTAAAGAAAGCATTCTAATCAAATTACTGTCGGATGGAAACACGTGGATGGCGGACTTTCGCAGTGAAAGTCGATAAACATTTCGACCTCTCCTGATAATTTGTAAACAAGTATACGTGAGGCAAGAGCTACTCATTCATAAAGACCAAATATTTTATTAAAGACTAGTTATACTCCTTGCTTTTAATTTAAGGAATGACAGTTAAAAAGAAAAAAAAAATGTCTATGGATCCATGGACCATGGTTCATAAATTGTCACTAAAATTTTTAACGAGTTGGGTTGACGAATAAGAATTAAGAACTTATTAGCCACAATAAAGAGGTTTAAGGTAAGGTCAAAATATTATGTCTTATTTTATAAGATAATATTGATGTCTAAAAAAGACGACTACATTTCAGGATGCAAGTTTGCTATGATATTATGTCATCTTATGCTTATAATTAGCTGTACAAATGATTTATTAAAAAGAATTACGACGTATATATTGCTCCGTAAAAACCTAAGATTCTCAAAAGTTTAAATTTGATAGTTGGTGAATTAATAAAAAGTCACCCGTAATAAAAGCCTTACATTTATAATTCCAAGAAGACGTCACCTAAACAAAACTGTTTTATAAAAAGTAGGACAATAAAAAAACAAACACATTATAGAAGTGAAAATGCAAGTGATATAAATTCCTAGGCGCGTTGTAAAGTTGTTTATCATTCATAGCGTATACGAATTGTATAACAGAGTTATTGTCACTTAAACAAAACATCGACTTTCTCTCAGTCCTTCGGTAGTTATGACTTACCAGGTTGTCAATTAGAAATCCAAGTCCCAAGACATGTTGAAACTTGTAAGGGTATTTGAAGACAGATCGAATGTATACGTAGTACGGTATTTAATTTTATTGGCCCGGTATAGGTCGCGTCACGAATCTTTAGCGCTGAGCGAAACCTGCGCAGAAGTCTGCGCTGCTTCAAAAGTGTTACTTTATGTAGCCTAATTGAATAAAGATCCTTTTGACTTTGACTTTTGACTTTAATATTATAAAAACGAAAGTTAATGAGAATGTGTATAAGTCTGCTTGTTGCTCTTTAACTTGAAAACTATTAGATTCATTTGGCTGAAATTCAGCTTCCATGTAGAATAGAACCTACTACTAGATTTTATTTCCTACGGTACAATGTTTTTACGCAAAGAATAACTAGTCTATACAAAACATTAAATTATCAGGTGTTACGCCACTCATCACTTAAGAATTACTTTATCGATTTTAATGGATTTTTGTCGTCGTGTATATGTCATAAAATTAAAAGACATAAAAGAAAAAGTAAAAAAAGACAGGGTAAGTAATACAAAGTCTAATTAAATCACACATTCGCTCGAAGACTTTTTATTTCGTTTAAAAGATTATCTTTCATGGCCATCGGTACAGAAACTAATTAAAACTTAGCTGAATTTACGAACAACGAACCAACGAAAACATCTGTTGTAGCAATTTGGTTATAAATTTATTATTAAAATGTTATAATTTTTGGAGAAAGTTGTAAAGCCTGTTAATACTCGTATTTCTGAATTCACACGGCCCAGAAATTGACGCATAGCTTTAACTATCTGTGATATATGTACGTTTAATTCTATTTTTATTTTCTTTTATATTCCGGAATTGTTTTGACCGCTTGGCGCAGTGGTAGCGTAACTGCTTTCTGCGCGAAGGCTAGTTCGATCCCCACACCGGAAAAATATATTTGTAATTTACATTTATATTTTTCTGCGGTCTGGGTGTTGCGTATTGTATATACGTATTTACAAGTGAAAAGGATGTGTATGTAATTAATTCCGTTATCTAATTGCCTTAACACAAGTTCTGCTTAGCTTGGGAAATATTTATGTATTATTATTATTATTTTAATATTTGGTGTGAATTTTCAACTGTAACAGTCTTACTTTAAATATTAATACAGAATATTTTTAGATCCTCTTATTCAGATCGATTCAGTACTTAAAAACTCACGAGGTTATATTACAAATAATAATTCTAGAACCCCTCCCCTTTCTTACTTAATTTCTGTCCTAGTTTGATAGAAAAGACATTAAGTTTATATAATTTTACAAAAGAGCTTTACTCACTTTCAAACCAAAATGTCATTTCATACAACTATACGTAGGTCAGTCTAATAAAGTTTAGCTTAATGACTTAAAATCACCCATATATAATACACCTTGTAAAAATTTATCTCTTGATGAATTCTAAATGAAAATCGATAGAAAACATTTACATGCATAAACTTTTTCTTCAAAACTTCCAAATCATTCACAAAAGTATTCCAAAGCAATAACCAATAAATCAGACAAACACACAAACTCCAAGAATGCGGTATACGACTGGTTTTTTATTTATTCCTTATGAGGAAAGCAACCTACTGTCCTACTATAGGGCGACTTCGCTTAACTTATAATGAATTTATCGTTGAAAATCTAATACTAATCTTTAAGGTTTTCCTGTTAAGAAAATGTATGCTAACTAATATTTAAAGTTGAAGTTTGTTTGTCTGTTCGTTTGAACGTGCTATAGTCTATTTAGGCTGTAGGCTAGAACTAACATCACGCTGAAACCAAAGGGAGCGAAGTCTGTATTATAATTACAAGTATATTAGCGAAGTATATGTATAACATTGTCTCTATCGGATTCAGTATAAGCTCAGAAGAATGAATATTTCAATAAATAAACCGGTTTGTTTAAGTTATGTTAGAATAAAGATCACTCATTCGCGAAGACGAGCGAACGAACTCACGCTAGCAGACGATCACTTTTCTTAATGATGTATACTATTTTTATTTATTTTCTATTTTGGTGATTATTATTTTTTTCAACCTTTTGGGTGGATGGAGTTTGATTCAGTTTAGTAGTACCGATAATGGCATCTACAAGACATAAATATGCATATAGTTTCCTTGTTTTTTGTAAAAAGTGTTCCATTCGTATACACCTAAACAATTATTAACCCGGGTAAGACCCATCAATAGACAGAGTAAGAAATATTCCATAACTTTTAATCAGAATATAAGAAAAAGGAAGGACAGAAGTATATTCAAATCCTTTTAAAGTACATAGTTTATTTAAACGCCATCGGCGGCAGTAAATTTATATAAATAATATTGATATAAAATGTACTTATAAGCAAATAACGAGTTTGGAGTGAAAGTATACGATTCGGCTCCAACGGTGAAAGAAAATAAAAGTATGATACAATCTGTTCACGGCTAGTACAACGCCGTTGGGTCGAATTCGACCGGCATGTTGGCCGAATGGTACCGGGACGGTACCACCCCCATAGAAAGCCAGTTTCATATGATTTGTATTCAATGATTTGTATTCAAACAAAAGACCACTTGAACATCTAGTTAAGTACATAAAAATAATCTCCGTAATTAAATGACATAAAACCTACCAGACAAGAACAAAAGGCACCGTTCAAAGATCTAAGATTATCTTAATAGTAAAATGTCGTGTTTTGATCTTTAATAATAGTAAACACAAGAAAGTATCGCTCTATGATTGTCTGTTGTACGCCTAAATAAATGGGCGGATTTCGGTGAACTTAAATAATTGTTTAGGTAAGAAGGTACAGGGGTCCTTTTTTCTTTTTTTACCCATGCTTCTGTCCTCGAGGTATATGGTTGTCCAATGACTATGATTTCACTATTATATTATAGAGTTACCTTCCTTTTACAGGGCTTCGTTTCTAATTAAAATAATATCTATTAAAATCCTAAAACAGCGCTAGCGTTTAATAATTTTCAAACAAGGAAATAAATAGGACACAGACTTTCATTGACTTAGATTTTAAGCTGTTATTTTCTTAACTTAACGTGCATTTTGTTATGTCAGGTTAAGTATGAAAATTGTAAATTATTGTCACTTCAAACTTAAACCGTGACAAGCTTAAGCAGTTAACATCTGAATGCATAATTAGTAACCTTAGGTTTAAAATTTTCTCCTAGACAATAGACATGCATTTAAATTACACGAGCCGAGAAAGTCTTGTACATGTATTTATAAGTATGTTTCTAATTATTACAAAATGCCAAATATGATTTATTTTGTTACTAGCTGATGCCCGTGACTTCGTCCGCGTGGAGTTTCATATAATGTTTGATCCGTATGTAAGTATGGTAAGTACGTAAGTATATAAGTAAGTATAAGCCTATGTTTTATCTCAGGCTCTAGACCAGCTGTGAACCAAATTTCATTACAATCGGCTCAGTAATTTTGTCGTGAAACCGTAACAGACCGACAGACAGACAGTGTTACTTTCGTATTTATAATATTAGTAGGGATTTAACATTGCTTATTATAGTACTGCTTTTTTTTGTTTTACATTATTGTTTTATAGTACTATGATGATTCACAAGTATAACTATATCTAACCCAGTTAAATATAGAACAGATATGTTCAACATTGACTTATATGTTTAACTAAGGATATGTAATAGCTATTCGGAAAGAAAATGAAATATTGAATTCGAAAGTGAATTATATTTTTGCAATTTTAACTTACCTAAGTGTTAATTAAAAATGTACAAAAAGGTTTCTCTCTTTATATCTTGTTACAGAAAATATACGTATAGTCAATATATTTAAATCATTTAAAAAAGTGATTAGTTACGTATGTCTTGTATTATGATGACTAAAAATATTTTTCATTTTTTTTTCTCACAAGGAAAGTTTGACCTCTGGCAGAGTGTCATCACTTTCTCTTTAAATTTAATTGGCAGGTTGATATATATCACTATCTTTAACTGTTGCATTTTAATTTAAAGTTAGATGTTTGCCTCGAAATTAAATTTCGATAGTGAAATGGGACTAAACATTCTTCAATGGCTTAAAAATGGTAAATACTGTCAATCCAATGGTAGAAACCGATTTTTACTCATTCACACGTTTCCGGGGTCTTAACAAATAGACTGAATAAGGGAACGAGTCCCATAGCACTCCCTCATCCAACCCCATAGATACAAACATACCCTACACGCTGCAGCAAGGCAGAACCTGTGTTCTTTTAAGGTTTTATTCGTAAGTCCAACTAACCATGGTCTTTATACCCATGAGTATAATTGGAAGATTTTCCTACTATAAAATGGAGCTAAATTCTGGATCTATTGAAAGATTTTTGGAATTTCTTTCACTAAAACAAACCCACATATTCTATGACCGTATTAACATCCAATAATAAATTTTAGTATAGGAACTAATTAAATATTAATTACTTAATAAACAAAGTTTCGCGTCCTAGCAATATTCTGCAACAAACGATTTTTCATGCAATATTCCAACAAAACAGAGCTCGTTATTTTTATCGAATAATTATTTAATAAATGAGATTAAAAAATATTGTAATGTAAACGTCCGAGCAACGGCAATTAATATTTTCTCCGGTCATTCACATTCAAGATCGAAAGTAAAGTAATTATATAAGAAATGCATATATTTACTGCGCGGCGTTATTATTATTGGACAGACGAGCTGGGTACTGTGGTTTACCTGCATAAAACCTCTTTAGAATAATACTATATTATAGTCTATCCTAGTTTTTCAATAACAGAGCATAGTGCGACATTTCAATCAATGTCAAATTAAAGAAAAACATTTGTTTATTTTCTGGCACAAAACATGTAAAAACACGCATCCAGCGGAAGCACTGCTTAGTACTTTTGATAGTTCTTGATATATGAATGAAGAAAGATGTAGTTAAAGTATTCAAGCTTATTACGCATAATGCGGTATAATGCTATAATTGAAAAAACTAGGTACCTAAATCCCTTACAAATGAAGTGGCTTCAAATTTGACAAACAAGTCTTTAAAATTTGTTAGTACAGTACGATTATTAATTCCAGTCATTAATTAGTGCAACTCTCACTGATACGAAGGTAATACTGAAATATTTATTTATTTATTTAAAGGCAATTTGATAATGGAAAATAATGTAATCTCGACTAACTGTTAACATCGATATTTATTTGGGATTGAAAACCAACACCGGAAATGTCTTTCTTCTTACTTCTTAGTACCTTTAGTTTAAAAAATTACGCTTAATTTCCTATTTGCATATAACACCTTGCCCTATTTTTGTTATAGAGTTATTTATAAATCTTAACACAATAAATATGTATCTTTCTTCCTTATTAGTAATAAAGGCGTACCTTTACTGTAGTAAGTCAATTAGTAAAAATATGTATAACACGTAACTTATTATTGCTAACTGTCATATAAGTAAGAAAATAGAGATCCCAACATGGTAATCTTAATTCTCAGTGCCCGCTGCGAATGGGAATGATAACCGTGTCAACAACAAAGTGTAACGGCGCGGCGTCTGTCGTAAATAATCTTATGTGCAGTGACGAATGTGAATTAGTTTTATTTGAAGTTATTCCCAAGTATTGTCAGATTTATTTGAGTAAGTCCTAATTATTGTGAGTAACATTTATTTGAGTAAGTCCTGAGTATTGTGAGTAAGATTTATTTGAGTAAGTCCTAAGTATTGTGAGTAAGATTTATTTGAGTAGGTACTAGACAGAGAGTAGAGTTAGGCTCGGATCTCGGAGTAAATTTTAATTGAAGTAAGTTTGAGTAAGTCCTACGTATTGTGAGTAAGGTTTATTTGAGTAAGTCATAAGTATTCTTTCTAAATGTTGTTAATGCGTCAAATTCTGAATCTCGATTATAGTATTTTTTCGAGACTATATAAGATGACGACGTCCAAATATTCGATTCAGTTTAAATTGTTTGACATTAATTATAGGTTATATCTGATATATTCAGCTTTAGAATGACGTAATTCTTAGTACTGATAATAAATTGTTAGGCAATTTCAAACTGTTACTCTTTCTGCCTGAGACGATTCTGAGATAAAAAAAATTATTGAAAAAGATTTTTTAAAGTAAAATGAAGCTTTAAAGTATTTTTGAAAGTGCGAGAAAATAATATTTTTTTACACAAACATAAAATAACGATTAATTTCAAATATTATTAATGTCGTAGAATGCTCTTATGATTTAAGTTGCTTATGAGTTAAGTTGTTTTTAGTTTATTAAAATAAAATAGTTATTATTAAAATGCACACAATTTGTAAATTGTCGTTGGAGAATGATTGCATAACCCATAAGCGTTTCCATGGGTTATCCCATTAGACTTCTACCCACCAAAACCCTACTGTGTATCATCATATATTAGCATCAGGTAAGGTTTATAATATAATAGTCCAGTCAAATTAGACCAAAAAAATAGAGTGAAGTTACATAAATTCACAACAAGCTGACTATTGGTGGGATAATTAAATAAAATTTCAATATTCCATATCATTTTATGTTACTTCAAAATATGTCTAAATTGACCTTTTTGACAGATTGGGAGACTGTCAAAATAAATAGATTTGAGTTGCACTTACATTTGATTAGCGTTTATTTATTAAAGCGATAATTAATTAAATCATCACCATTCCATAACACGGTCCATTAAACTAATTAGGTCATTTCTCTTTTATATGACTGACACATATTTTAAACATTTTCCTGATAATGTTTGCAAGAAAACGTCGCGTGCGCACGACAGTGATCAAGAATGTAAAAGTGAAACGATTTTCTTCCAGCTATATTGAATAAATATGTGTTAAAAATTTTAATTTTTTGCCCGCGAACTGGTTTTATACGTTCTCCGTTTATACGTTGATAGTTTGGAGATATCGTAATGGCCGTATTTGACTGACATGACAATTTAACCGATGTATTAGGTGAAGTCTTTAGGTAAATTGAATGAAGGTAATTAGAACAAATTTTTAATAATAATGCTTCAGACGCTTATAACTAGCGCTATTTAGTCCCACGCTAAACAGAGCTTGTGTTCTGGCATCTAGACAACGGATTGATTAATTATCTATGCATACTTTTCTTTTGTAAGTGCACTACTATATAGTAACATCCACATCACAGTAAGTAACAAATATATTTTTCCAGTGTCCCTTTGCGCAGAAGGCAATTATCGCTGTACCAAGTGGTCGTCAATTGATCGACATCTTAATATATATTATTTACTTCATAAAACCATGTTTGCTTTCTTTGTTTCTGATTTAAGGACCATCTCTTTATGAAAAACACAGTCTTTAGCAATAAATTTATTCCTTATCAGGTCATCATTACTTGAAAGTGACCTCTAAATGTCCTTGGTCCTTCTTCGTAGTGAAAGTCCAAACCAAACTGGTCGCAGAGAAAATCGACAAAACTGACATCAACGGTATTTTCCCCTTCGAACGCAGTTTAAATATTCTTCATTGATGACGTCAGTGATGTTTTATATGACAGACATTTTGAGGTTAGGTTTTATGTATTTTATTTCTTAAGTTCAATAAGGAATTGCTGTTTTGTTGTAGAGGTCAAATTTTGTGAGTGTTTAGGATTTTTTTGAACGATGGGAAACATTCAAAAATTATAAGTAATGGAAATTACTTAAAAAAGTTTGTATTTATTGTTCAAACGAGTATTGGAATATTTCTTTTTCTTCTTTGATTTTGTTAAAGTCACTTTTTAATGTATAATAATCTTCTTATTCTTTAAGTCTAAGATTATAATATATTATGTGCTCATATCTTTTAAACTGCGCAACGAATTTCTATGCCGGTATTTTCAGTAGTAAGTAATTTAAAAAGAATGTATTTATTTATTAATATACGAATCCTACTTGCGTGCAAAAACAGAGCAGATCGTTAGTAAGAAGTATAGAAATTGGTTTGTTTCAGTACTGTATTTAATGAGGAAATGTCTGTTTGTTTCACGCAACCACTAAAAGTTTTTTATAACATAACTCATGAAGTATCAACCACATACTATGGATGGATGCAAATTATAGGTTATGATATTTCTTAAAGATTGCACCTATAATGACAAGTCAGTTGATGTCGTGGGAAAAGCTAGTTAAAGTATTGAAGAAGTTAATTTACTAAGTTGGCAATTAAGTTATTAGCAAGTATGTGAACAAGTTATGGAAACTTTTTATTTGCTGTGATAGAAGCTATTGATGGAAATTTTAAAAATAAATATTAGACCCTGATTAATTATTAGTACGAAAATATAAATACGTCACATTATAAAAGAGACCAGGTTTAGATAATTGATTTTTAATAATAATTATGTATCTGCAGTACTAAAATATATGCTAGGCTGAGTAAAGGTTCCAGATTACCCACAAAACACTAGTGTGTTTACTTTTCGTTCCCATATCATTATTGGCTTAGCTAATGCTTAATTAACTTTCACTGAAGATGTACCCCCCTTCCACACAAAACTAGCCGAAATAAGGGTTAGGTAAGTGCGAACCTATTTTCCTTTTATCCCATTCGTCAATCTTTGTATACTATCCTTGATCGGTAACGAATTCTCAAGGCATTGAGGATCATTGGACCTACTTAAATGCCATAACATAAATAACGATATCTATAAAAAGTTATCAAACTCAAATTATTGTAATTAGACATACCATACCTCCTTACTAATATTATAGAGACTTCATTCACAAGAAGACAACACATTATTATGTATGATAACTATGGCATATCGCTCGCGTCTGTCAACAATAGTAATTTTTACGTTCACCTAGTAAGCCTATTATAGTTCGCGTCACGAATCTTTAGCGCTGAACGAAACTGCGCAGAAGTCAAAAAAAAGGCATTAAGGTAACGGCGCGGCGCGCGGGGCGCATGATCGTCGGGTGCGCGAGCGTTGATTGGTCCCCAGTCGTGTTGTCTTTCTCGTACCAATACGTCAATTACGAGCGCGATTCTACCGATGCGCAGCCATTCTCGTCCAGCGCTAAACATAAATGACGTCTACTATACCTATCTACTAGTGGGGATATGGACTGACGGTGAAGAATCACCTCTTTTTGTGTTATAATTAAAAATAAATGAGTATTGTATTATAGTAAAGTCGAGAATATTAATTATAATCCTAATCTTAATATATATAAATCTCGTGTCACAATGTTTGTCCTCAATGGGCTCCTAAACCACTTAACCGATTATAATAAAATTCGCACACCATGTGCAGTTCGATCCAACTTCAGAGATAGGATAGCTTACATCCTGGTATTGCCCAGGGAACGGGAACTACGCGGGTAAAACGCGGACGATTTGCAATGTATAGTTGCGATAATAATTCGTTTAAAATTAGAAGTCCTCCTATAGTTTAGTAATGACTCGACATTGAAGGATATTATAGTCCTACTAAAAGCCTAATAAAAGACATCAAAACCAGTCCATACATAGACTCCTAAAATCATAACGCTTCTTTTTGATGCCACCGCTGTCGGTTAAAAATAAAAATCCATTGCATGACTCCATTCATAAACTCACTTCACTTCAATTATTTATGACGTAAATTGAACGGATTTGTGGTTTTTGGAAGTGAAAGTGATTCTCGATGTATCATGCCATAGCATTGGAATCTGTTAATGGACCATTTTATTATGTTACGTCATTTTATACAATATTGTTTGGATAAATATGTAGATCTAGAGTTTCATTTTTAACGGTAAGCTAAACGAAAATAATATTATAATGAAGTTCTAAAAAGTCACTATCCAAATTGCACAGATTAGAAACAAAACAAATACGCTATAACGTCAACTTCGATTCCGAATTCGAAATTGGACCGAATCCAAAAAAACCTGAATTTAAAATTCGAACGCGCCATTTCACTATTGACATTAAGAGCGCAGATTAAACAAATCACACTCACCTATGTCCGGTTAACATCCGTTGGTTGTCGGTTGCCAGTTGCAAAATCGTATGGAGGTCAAATGTTCCGCGCATGCGTGATCCGACACGGCGCGGGCAGCACTAACTCGCGGATAGTAGCTCTGTGGTAGGGAGACTGTCTCTTGGAAATAGTGAGGGGAATGCTTATCGATAAGATAAATAATATTTATATAGAATGGGAAACTATTGATGTATTTTTCTAAATAAAAAAACAAGGACGTAGGTTATCTCAAAGTGCATCGCGTACATTCAGTTAACTTGCTTAATATAATAAAAGTTAATAAGAATTACTTAAAATATTAATATTTGAAAAACATGATGAAACATGTGAATTATGTTGAATAGGAAATAGTCGTTGAATATAAATATTTTACAGTTAAATAGCATTAGGATGCCTTCTCTTGGTTTTGAACATATATTTAACCATTTATTGTAAATCCATTTTAGGAAAATTATAGTATCCCTTTTACGGTTTTTTAGTGAAAGTTATTTATTACTAATTAATTATTGAAAAAACTCTAAGAGTGCGTTCAAATTATTAATTTTTGGAGTTTTATACATAAATTTTATACATACGACACATTTTATACATAAAACGTCTGTCCCCTGGATATCTGATGGTCTCATCCAGCTGAATTTGAGCAGTTATTACATCTTTTGCTGATTAACGTCACAGGAGTTTAATCCCCTAAGCGTCAGTTTCTAGCCGTCATTTTCGTCAGTGAAATAAATGAAAATATAATTCTTATTACAAATGCCCACATTACCTACTATTAACTTAAAATTTCTACTAAGTTTGCAAATTGATCGATTTTAGACATCCATATCAAAATTAAACAGTTTCCAAAACAAGATTAGCTTTATCTTAGTACAACCTATTGATATGAAAAATCATACAGCCTTTTATATCGATAGAGCAGTCTATCGATAACGTACGAACATCACTAACGTTTGCCAAACCGCGTTCAAGAGCAAGGTGAAGATCTAGGTCTTTGACCGTATACTGTGCTCGGTGGCACCACAGTAGTTTGACATTTGTTTAATAAGTAAACGTTAACCCATGATTAAATTTATGGAATTTTAAACGCTTAAGTATAGCTCAAAAATAATTCAGCGATAATATGCGATACATAACATATTCGTTACCTTTTGTGAATGTTTAAAACTTAAGTTGAAGTGATTGCAGATGTTAAATATTATATGTATAAAGTGACAATAATATTAACTGCTTGTATAAATACTTTACCAAAATTTGCTTTCAGATTAAAATTACTAAAATCCTAGAATAATTAAGAACTGAAACTAGTTTCAGGTATCTAGTAATAGAAATTGTACGCCGATTAATTTTTGCCAATTCTAGTCATTTAGTACTTAATAGCGCTTCAAATCAGATAGAGTTATACGTATTTTTCAGGTGTCAAAGTTTTATAATATTACTAGTATAAATATTTTAGACTTGGCTTTTTATCCAAATATAATACTACTGTTAAACATACAACATTTAGTTTAAGCAAATGTAGAAATAATCACAGTTAAACACAGATTAAACCATCGTGCCACTCACCATTTTCTCTATGTCACTGTGGACAATATTCTCACTGCCTGTGTATTTCTTTTATTTCCTACTATTTAATAATAAAATTCAAATATAGAGTAAATTCTTGAAATGCCTCCCTTTTCACTTTTTAAGGTTCATTAAAATAGTTACCATACGAGTAAAAATAGTTTAAATAAAAGTATGTGTGAAGATAAGATTCAATTGAATAATTTCACTTTTTTCTATTTAGTTTAGACTATGCGTTTTTTTCTAGTTGCGTACAATTGAATTGAATTAAATTGATAGAACTTAACCTTCTTACATATGCAAATTTTGATTTACACTTTAAGTCTAAAGAATAGGTCCTAATAATAATAATAATAATCTTCTTAATCATTTTGATGTCTCAATTTTTCTTCATAGTCACACAGTAGATAATACCCGATCAGGTGTTAAACAAAAACCGGAATAAAAAATTAATTAAAACGTAATTCCAAACAATTTATTAGCTCTACATAACATACCATCTATAACACAAATAAATACCTACATCTAACTAAATGCACTTCACAAAAATAAATACGAAGTAAAGTCCGGTTCAACTATGTTATCTAGAACATAGAATTTCACCAAATAGTATAGTCATTGCCAAGGGTTGTCTTCGACAGCCGTTTTGATATTATCCTTCATTTTAATAAACTTGCGTCGCGTCATTCTACCTTCTGCATTACTTTCGACAATTTCCCCTTTATTCAACTCAGTAACGACTACAGGACTATTAACATTTTTAACTATTTTGGGAATCCGCTTAGGCCTGACAGGAAAGTAAACATATTTTACACCGTTAATAACTTTGAAATTAGGGCGTTTTTGAAAACCAAACAGTTTTCTGATCCAATAGTAGTAAACGTTTTGGATAGAATCAACGATGTCTCGCCTTTTTCGAGATTTTTTTGTATGTATGTTCACTTCATTTGATTGAGGTTCATCCACTTTTATGTAAACAGGGTGGGGGTAAGGTATTTTGTTGGTTTTTGAAGAGTTTTTTATTTTTTCTATGATTGAGCGACTTTGCCATTGGCCGTTTGCGTCGTAGCCTCCGGAACCGTAGTCTTGATCTATTAACAAAATATATTCAGTTATTTACATCATATATCTATACTAATATTATAAAGAAGTAAAGTTTGTGTGTTTGTTAAATTGTAAGGGGTAACCTCTATCTACTGAACCGATTTTAAAAATTCTTTCACAAATAAAAAGCCACATTATTGCTGTGAGTGTCATAGGCTATATAAAAAAGGATTGTTAACATTATGCCCGACGAAGCAGGCACGGGTCCGCTTGTCATACATATATATTTAAAAAAACCTACCTCACTGTAAAGGATTGAATATTTCAACTAATGATGAAGTATGATGCACACGCGAACACTTTTCATAATTCTTAATAAATTTTTCATTTATAAATAATGTGTGACGCTCACAAGAACGTAGTTGGTACACGTAGTATTCAACAAGTCACAAGTGCTTTCGATGGTACATGTGATATATATTCAACAAGTCAATGAATTATCAAATTAGTTTGAAAATATACTGAGATTAACTCGACATCTCATACTTTACTTCTTTAAACTATGGACTTGGACAATTTAAAGTTATAACTAAGATGATTCTTATTAATTTTATCAATAAGTTATAAAAGTTTCTTACTTGCTGGCATCCAAGCACCGCCGCCGCCAGTGGCCCATCCCTAAAATATTAAAAAATTATAAATATTTCATCTTCAATAGACGACCGCTTGGCGCAGTGGTAACACAACTGCTTTCTGCGCGAAGGGTCGTGGGTTCGATTCCCACACCGGAAAAATATATTTGTAATTCACATTTGTATTTTTCTGGGGTCTGGGTGTTGCTATGTATTGCATGTATGTATTTACAAAAGAAAAGTATGTGTATGTAATTTATTCCGTTATCTAGTTGCCATAACACAAGCTTCGACTTAGCTTGGAACTAGATGGCGCTGTGTATAAATGTCCTGAAAATATTTATTATTATTATTATTATCTTCAAAGTCACTACAAAAATATATATAAAATCTCTTTCCTTGATTGGGTATCAAAATTCGGAAAAACATTCGAAGAGCGACATTTTTAAAAACTACCATGACTATTAACAAATGATTATGTGTTACATTTGATGCTCAAAGTATAAAGTCACTTTCATATTCTTTAACTTTACGGGAGACTGAAATTAAAGAATATAATATATTAATCGACAGATAAACATGTTTGTTGAACAGTACTAATCGCAGAACATAATGACGAAATTCCATTCAAACTTTCATCCATACAAACTCTATTTCCACTTATTAAGGCCTGTTTTTCAGAAATAATAGCATATGCTTATCCCATAGCGCAGTACTATAAGAATCTGTTCAGTACTTTTGGAGCGATATTAAACAAATAATTAAATATTTCCTCTTTATACATATTACTAGCCGTTCCCCGCGGATTTACCCGCGTAGTTCCCGTTCCCGGGGCAATACCGGGATGTAAGCTGTCCTATCTCTCAACTTGGATCGAACTGCACATGGTGTGCGAATTTAATTATAATCGGAGTTTAGGAGTCCATTGAGGACAAACATTGTGAAACGAGATTTATATATATTAAGATTAGTAACAGCGTCTTTGCTAAATAAATTTATAAGGCTCATGTAATCTTACCGAATCAGTGCCTCCACTCCAACTGTTGGCGCCTTTCTTTTCTAAAAGCTTCATGATCAACATCATCTACAAAAAACAATATTTTAAAAATAATCATCAATATATTAAGATTTATTTACCATAGATTATTAAAGTATTACAGCACATTCAAGATTACAAATCATTTTAAAATTAAATGATTTCATTATTAAATGTAATGAATGGAGGAAATAAATTGATGTTAAAACTGTGTTTTTTCTTTTTTTAATTTAGTAATCTGCTTTATAAAGTTTGTAAAATAACATTTCTGTTTGTCGTTATTCAAGGAAAAAAAATTTAAAAAGGTGAAAAACTTTTATAAATTACCTTGGATATCATAAATGACATCATGCTGAACATCATCCCCTTTAGAGACATCATTCCCATCATCCCCATCATAGCTGGAACCATCTAGACAAAATGAATATAAGCAATACTATGAGATTTCCATGATCACTTTCATAAATTATTTATCACGAATTTGCTTTTTTAGCTTTGAAGTTAAATTACTACTCTTATTTTTCACTAATCTACATTTTTTATAATCAGTAAAGTTCCACCTCTTCAATAATTTCAACCAAATAAAATTATTACCTCAAATATTTTTCTTACCTATTCTCGTATTGCCTACTTGCCTGGCAGAAATCGCTAGTGATTAGGCCGCTAATTACATGTATTGTATGGACATAGTTTCGATTAATATTAGATATTAGATATAATATTTTTCTATGTATGTGTGATGAAAAAAAAACAGGATATGTCATACCATCATCATCTTCATCTTCATGCACATCATGGCCATCATGAACATCTTCTTCTTACCACCATCGTCACCTCCCCCGTGACCACCTCCCCCGCCCTTTCTTTTCTTTCTACCTACGAATTCCTCCACTGGAAAAAATAACATAAACTATGAAGAACTGTGGTTATGTATGATGAAGTTTATTTGTAAAATAAAAGTAGGTATGTATTTTTAATGTCAAAACTACTGAAATGTTATTAAGTAATTATAATTTTCATTTCTTATTCTTATCAACATTATAATACCTTTGACTGGGTCAGCCTTGCACCCAGTCAAAGGTAAATTAATAATAATAATAATAATAAATAAAAACACTTTATTGACCAAAGGCACAGGATATTACTACATTGTAAAAAAAACACAATTGAGCCAATTGGCGGCCTTATTGCTAGGAAGCAATATCTTCCAGGCAACCAAATTAATTCAAACCCCAAATTAATAATCAATTTATAAAATATAACAACAACTTACAACAACTATATCTAAACGTTTTTATTGGTGTTTAAAATATTCCGAGATAAAAAATGAAAATTAATTAAAGCAAATGCTATTTTTTAATAAAGTGCCATCTAGTTTCATTTAAAGCAAACTTTGTGGTTCGATAACCAGATAACGGTTAATTAAATTACATAATACCTATTAGGTATACCTACATGGTTTTATTTTATAAATACGTACAAAATATAGTTATTTGAAATAATGTATTTTAATTAATTAAATACATACCTGAATGTGGAACCACGACATCTTTTCCCAAAGCGTTGAATCTTAAAACGTGGTTATCGAAAAATTCGTCAACAGCTGTGTCTATCATGTATGCTAGTTCGTCGGAATCGTTCGCTTGTGTAGTTTCTTTCCAATCCATTTTTACTTCAGAAGTATTTAATTTTACTGTAATAATTATTTGAAAAGAATGGTTAAAGTCTAATATGACATATAACTTTTTACCCGCGACTCCGTCCGCGTGGACTTTCATATAAACTTAAGATGTATTCTGCTATTCGGGGCGAGGACAAATCCATGAAAATTGGACTAGCCGATTTCTAGTTATAAGTGTTGTAACAAACCCGACTTTGTATTATATAATATAGACGTAAGGACTAAGGATGTTGAGAAATATATTTTTTATGTAATCATGATTCATGCAATAGTTTATTCTTTATAAATATTATTCGATCTTAATTTGTAGTAATTTTAGGTTCTTTTTAAAGAAAAACTTTTAAATTTAATATCAAAATTTATTTTACGATGTAATAAGATACACGTAAACCTTCATCTTGAACCACACTATATCATTAAAAACGCATGAAAATAGGTTGCGTTGTTTAAAAGATACAAGCATACATAGTAACAAAGGAAAGTGGATTTATTTTATACTATGTAAATTTTAAATCTAAGAACACTGTGTATTTTAAATTTTAAGAACAGAAGAGACTATTCACCCACAAGTGTTATGTATCCTAGTGTGGGGACTAGAGATCATCATAATATCACATAATTCTAAGTTTTATTGTAAAATTGGCTAGAGTATTTATTGTGTGTGTTTATTATTAAATAAAAAATATTATTATTATTAACATTCTTACCAAATTTCACGTAATCACCAATCAACGTAACTTCCTTTAACCGATTCAATTCTTTCAAATATGCAAGCGTCTTTTGTTGCAAACATGTGTATGACAATTTCAACATACACTCTGAGTATACCCCGTTGAACATTTCTGAAGGATTCTCTCTTAATACCTTTATAGTACTATTTTCAAGTGTCCAAACCGTATTAAAAAGACTTGTGCAAAGAATAATATTAAGAACTCTCAAAGCCATTGCAACTAAAGTTGTATTGTCAAATGGTTTATCAAGGAATGAGTTAGTGTTATTTATTTTATCTTATTTCTAGGTTTTAAGGTTAAATGTGTGAAAATATGTTATTTGTAAAGTTCTTGCGGTTGGAAGGCGGTAAGAAAGCTAAGGAAGCCTATACATTAAAGACGCATTTTGATGATTAAAACTTAGCTGAATTTGTATGTATGTATTGCATAAAAGAAAAGCCAAAAGCCAAAGCCAATTAAAATAAAAGCCACCTTAAATAGAAACAAGTTTAACGTATACGTAAATCAATCATTTTTGGTTTGTTTTTATATGTTTCTTTATAAAACATTTGGAATAACTGGCGGCCTTGTCACTACAGTGTTCTGTTCCAGGCAACCATATAATATAAAAAAAACACTTATTATTTTGCAGGCGGCGAATTTTAATTATTACTTTTAATAGAATACTAGTTAGATATTATATTCACTTCATTTATATAAATACTAGCTGTTGTCCGCAACTCCGTCCGCGTGGACTTTCATATAAACTTTGACCCCCGCTTCCCTCCCTTATAATCCTTTTTTCCTAGATTTTTCCATACAAATGTTTTATTTCCCCGTTCCTGTGGGAATTTTGCAATAGCCTGTTGAAATTACCTTTAAGTTTACTAAGGTAGCGTCTAACGTAAGCGATTGAGATTCTTCGATACAAATGTTTTTATCCCCGTTCCCGTGGGAATTTTGCAATACCCTGTTGCAAAACACCTTTAATTTTACTAAGGAACCTACGTGCCAAATTTCAAGCGTCTAACGTAAGCGATTGAGATTTTTCCATACAAATGTTTTTATCCCTGTTCCCGTGGGAATTTTGCAATACTCTGTTGCAATTAACCTTTAAGTTTCCTAAGGTATCTGCATGCCAAATTTCAAGCGTCTAACTTAAGCGGCTTAGATTTTTCATACAAAAGATTTTTCCCGCTAATTCCCGTTTCCGCAGGAATTTCGGGAATTCCTTTCTTAGCGGATACCTACGTCATAACATCTACCTGCACTGCAAATTTCAGCCCGATCCGTCCAGCGGTTTGTAGATAGATCACTATGTCAGTCACCTTTGAATTATATAGATATAGATGACTGAAACTAAATTGGGTTTAAGTTATTAATAAAATAATATTATTATTGCATTTAGGAAAGTCTATAAAATCTATATTCATGCAGTTATTTTTAATAATAATAATCTTAATTCATTCAATACAATCAATCACAAAACATTATTCAATACAATTTAGGTACATTTCGCATTTAGATTAATTGTATTGAGTCTGGTGCCTAAACTAGGCTACAAGCCCGTATTTCAGGACACCAGGCCCTCTCGCAAATTTACACCTTATTTGACTTGGTGTCAATTTATATAAAACTGGTAGGTATATGGTATTGTATTAACAAACAAGGTGACATCAAATTTATATTAAAATTAGTATTATATCTATGCTAAAATTTAAATGAAATTGAACTATGGTTAGTTAGAATTGGACTTAAAAATCTTATCTTTCAGACTCTTGGACTAGGCTATTTACCATGTTTTTTTGAATAAAAACTTATTAGGGTGTTAATAAAACAAGGAAAATAAATAAAAAAAACAAAATGCTTTATTTAAACACACATGGAATACGATAAATAAATTAAGTTTCGAATGACAACAAAATGAAACAAATAAATAACTTGCTCTAGCGACATAGTATAATAATAATTATAAATGCATTTATTCATTTAAATAATATACTAAATATATACAAAAGTACTTTGTACATACTATATCACAGCTGCTATACTGCGCCTGAACTCTATTAAATAAATAAATAATAATAATAATTAAAATACTTATAAAAATACATGAAATATTATAATATATTATAGATAAAGTTAATTGTATCTGCGGTGGGAAGAAAAGAGTTACAAATAAATATATTAATAAATAAATATTATATAATAATATATACCTACGTGATTAAATAGTCGTTTATATAGGATAAGAAAGACGTAATAAAATATCATGTTAAAATAAATTTGTGTAAATAATACAATAATTTCGTAAAATACAATACATGCTATCTTTGGATAAATAGATAAAACTAAAATACTACACGTTTTTAATATAATAAAATATTTCTAGACGTTTTAATTGCGCCTGTAATACAAAATTAGCAATAGTACTCATTACGTATTGCGAATTCCTTACATAGGAGTAACATTTAATATATTCTAATCTTTTGGTTAAATAATTCTTTAGCTGCTATTTTAAATACTTATCTGCTATAGAAATAAATAATCTAAATACTACCGAATTTTCGTTTCTTTTTACGCAGTAGCGTCATAAGGCATATAGCTATTGTAATTATTATTATCATAGGCTCTTCTGTAGCCGCCATGGTGACCATGTTCATGCTCATGATGCTCTTCGTGGCTATGGGAGTGGTGATGGGACACTTCAGGCTTAGTTATGATCTCATACGTAGTAGATTTACCACCACCGCCCTTCAGACCTACGAGAGCGGACAGCAGAAGTGACATTAGGGCTGTCATCAACGCCTTTCCAGCTAGCAAAGCAAGTGCACCTAGGGCTGCCGCTGCTAAAGTTCCTGTAAAGATAACTTATTTATAAGAATATGTACTTATCTATATTTTATAGTGAACAATTGAGTAGCTAAGGACTTATGTATTGACTTTATTTTACCTATTATAAATATAATATAGTACCTTATTAAGTCATTTGATCACAGTCTATTAACAGTGCCCAATAACATTGAAGTGTTTATATATTTAAAGAAACTTTATGATTCTTAGTAAGTAATGATTAATATACCTTTCATCATCAAAGCGGCTGCTAGTAAGGCACTTCCTCCACCTCCTTTTCCACCTCCCAATCCTCCGCCTCCTCCGCTTTTCCTTCCAACATTCTCGGTCTCTCCCTTAGCCATATTAAGTGCATCACTCCCGGTCTTCGGATCCAACAACCTATACTTCAACGAGTGACTATCCAAATAATTCTGGAGTCTATACAGAAGGAACCGGTTCAACTTCTCTTCGGGTTTTCCAGGAAACTGCCTGGA
>JADANM010006230.1:5571683-5607570 GCA_026213755.1 Eurema hecabe | reverse complement strand
AGTGACATTAGAGCTGTCATCAGAGCTTTTCCCGCCAACAGGGCTAATGCTCCCAAGCCGAGTGACATTAGCGTACCTGTAAGATGAGTTTATGAAAATCTATTCTATGAAATACAACTTATTTTAAGTTTCTAGTTAAATGATTTTTTCTTTAAATTTTATAATACTATTATAATAATATCGTCCTACATATTACTAACTGAAAATACTGTATTACATCCCAAAAACCAATGTTCAATGAATAGGTTCGGGTTTACTGAGGTTGGGAGTTCGTAATTCTCATTCGACTTAATAAAGTAATCGCTTTTGCCTGAAAACTATTATAAGAATTCCATAAAAATTAATTTGGTTATCACCAAAGCATTTTTAAAAACCCCTTACCTTATCTAAGAACTTAGATATTACCCAGATTTTCATATAAATTACGACCCACATTAAATAAAAATAGTTTGTCGTCTAGAAATCCAACAAAAAGAACAACCATTATTTTTATGCTCTGCTTCATAATGATGTGTTATTATATTTAAATGACAGTAGATGATGAATTGATATGGCTTTGACAGTATTTTTACATTTAAACGGCAAGGAAAATTTTGTCTCTGGTCGAGTGAATATGCTTAGAAAATTGAAAATTTAGAATAGGACTAGCTGACCCGGCGAACTTCGTATCGCCCTATAGTCATGAAATATCAAAAAAGTTAAATGCTAATATTTTCTTACATAAGAACCTTCTCCTAATAATAACACAATTACAAATACAACAAAAAAAATTGATTTGGCTAATTTTTTCAAGCCGTTTTCATGTTATGTCGTGACAACGGAAAATGGTTTTCATTTTTATATATTACATAGATTTATGATTTTGCTCCAGATTTAAATTTAGAATACATAACGTGAAGAACTTGAGAAATAAGAATCATTAGGTAAAAAAGATTGTTATTAAATCCAATTCGATGTGTTTAAACTTGCACGTGAAGAAAATATTATTTTATCAAGGAAATTTATATACGAGTTGAATTGGATATTATAAGTTGGATTTTGATTTCTTATATAGTCTAAACCATTCTAAGAATTTATAACTATTTAAAACGAAATAGGTAACTCTTTTCGTTTAGAATAAGATTTTGCTTTCAAATATTGGATCGATTGTTCTTGTTTATCTATAAGAAAATTTAATTAATAAACGTTTTGGCTTTATTTTAAAACTTCATCACCAAATTATCCATGAATGTATTTGATTTTTTTTACACAAATTTATAAGATTAAATCTTATACTACACGCCTCTTTATTAATAAAATAAATAATAAATAAATAATAAAAAAATTAAAACTTAATTATTAAAAAAATCTAAATGTAACTTTGTATACCTATTATATAACAGATTAAACAAAATTCGACTTTAACTTTAATAATTCAATGAACCTTACCCTTCATCATAAGACCGGCAGCTAGAAGTCCTCCCATACCTCCCTTCTTGCCACCTCCGAAGCCACCTCCCTTTCCTCTTCCCTCCCCCATCAGAGCCCTGGCATTCTCACCAGCTCCATCATCCAACAACCTCAACTTCACAGAATGGCTATCCAGGTACGACCCCAATCTATACAGCAAGTACTTGTCCAATCTCTCATCGGGTTTCGACGGTAAGGCACGAGCTAATTCTGCAGCGAACTCATCAGCTTTGCTCCCATTTTCTTTGTCCTCCTTAACCACGCTAACGCCAGGCAGAAGCTGCAACTCCTCCTTGGAACTCAATTTCTCAATTAACGAAATCGCTTCGATCTTCAAACAGGTAGGACTGAAAATCCCTCCAGAACAATCCTTGCCCATAGCTCGAGCTGCCGTTTCCATGTTTACGTCAGCCTCCGGGCTCGGCATCGCACACACCACAGACAACAAAAGCACAGATAAATAATACATTTTTGAACGTCTGTATCGAACGAATGCGGTTACAGTTTGATAACCGAACGGAACACACTCTCCTTTTATATCTCACATAGTATTATTAGTACTGAGTAAACCCAAGTCCATTATATTTTCATAGAAGACTGATTGCAAAAAGTTGGGAGTGTTGTACGCAAATGTGGTCCTAATTGTGAGCGAGTTAAAGGTTGTTTTCGGATTCACTAAGTTTAAGGTTTTAGTTATCTGAATCAGTCAGCGTAGTGGAAGAAATTGATAGAGTCGTTTGTTTGTTTTATAAGTTTTGATTTATGTTAATTTACGTATGAAAAATACGCTATAGTTTTATTCGTCGTTCGTTTAAAAATTAGTATAGAAGGAAAAGGCAGTTTCAAATGAAACATGAATATAAATAATTGTCATATTTTTAATTGGATAAGCAGAATATAAGTAAAAAACCAAACTCCTTAATATGTCTTTTAAAGATGTACCTAATGATAAAAAAGGAAATATATGAAAGAATTATAATGAATTACTAAAAAAATATAAACATGTGTATTTCAGCAGTGACTAAGTCTTTCTACTGATTAAAACATTTAAAAATACGATTCAAAAGAGTTAAGGTTATAAAAAGCGACTACATACATATTCATTTATATTTATTACTTTATTTTTAAATTGGATATATATTATGTACATAAGTAGCACTTAATATGTATCAAGTATATGCATGCAGCCTTTGATGGGGGATGGTCATCGCCGCCCAGAAACTCTATAGAGTCGGAAATTTCTAAAATGTGGCCTTTTAAAAAATTGTACAATGAAAATATCTTAACACGAATTTATTTTATAACTTTCATTCAGTATAATTTAACTTGTGTCTTAGTAAATGAGTTAGCGATTATGTAGTTAGCTTGTCATATAAATGCAATATTATTCCTTATTTTACTTATATTAATGATCGAGTTTGTATGAGAGTCTATTAGTTATATGTTAGAATGGTTCTTGCATTTAACGTAAAAACTGCTTGAACGAGAACTACACAGGTAAACTACGGGGACACAGCTAGTATTAATAATGTTTTGTGTCAGCCAGCCTTTAGAATATAGCAAGTTTTCTTAAAATTTGCTACTATGATCTTATAACCCTCATGTGTTTCGCGTGTAATTATAATCGACAAGCTGTTGCCCGCGACTCCGTCTGCGTGGACTTTCATATAAATTGACCACCCCTTCCTTTCATATAACCCTTTTTTCCAGTTAAAAAGTAGCCTATGTTTTATCTCAGGCTCTAGACTATCTGTGTACCAAATTTCGTTCTAATCGGTTAAGTAGTTTTAGCGCGATGGAAAAACAGACAGAAAGAGTTACTTTCGCATTTATAATAATATTATCATGGATATTATGGATTATGGATTAATATGGATCCGTATTTAAAGTGGTTTACATTACGTGAACTGACCCGCTATCGAGATAAAAACCTATCGATGTCAGGCACATTTTTTTTTCAGAATAAAAACTTAACACAGCAGTCTTCCGCGACTCTTTCGGGTAATGTATATCTCTTAGTTCAACCATACATTTAACATGAATTTTCTCTTCCACCAAATTGTATGAGTACAACGATATAGTAGTCTACAAATTTTCCACCAAACAGTATACACTTACAATATCGGTGCATACTTTGATTATAGTGAATTTAATTCGCTCCATACATCAATTACTGAACGTAGAGTTAGTCTCTTTTGTTCTAGATGTGGCCTAAAGAAGACGCGTACCTATTAATTTTACAAGCCTCAATGGTGTTACTTACGTACTTTTTGTTCCTTTGTAGTATGCCAGGATCTAATTTAAGCATATTACACGGTAAATTTTATCACAATTCATTATGTAAATTTTCCATGATAAATAACAAATGTACATACGATCAAATATACCCTATAAATATTTGTAATTAAATAATTAGTAGGGAATTTAAATTTTAATTAGTTACAACATTATTAAGAAAATTTGGATAGTTTGGATAGTGTTTATATGACGGACGACGGGACGCAATACTTATACGCACTTATAGTTTCCTCTCGTATTTAGTGGGATTGGACTAATTAAGAAGTATAATATGCGTTATTACTGGAGGGAATACATTGTTTTGATATCAAAATACCAACTCTAAACCTACACAGATAAGTAGTGTCTTGATATATGGGTGACGCTGCCATTTTGTCGCTTCCAGTGTATTATAGATCCTAAACCGACGACAAAATTATCGTGTCATGATTCGGGACCAGAAAGCGAAAAGACGTGCTTATAATGACAGCTTTCCATACAGCAGCTAGCAATTATTGAACGAGCGACTTAGTTCCTTCACAGATTCGCGATAAAACTTGCATAGTTCAGAAATCCAATGTTTTAAGAACATTAAAAATCAAGATGAGTCTTACGGCTTTATTTGTGTTAGCTTTAAACGAATATATGATTTTATTTTTACTAAATATTTTATGTTTAAGGGCTTACTAATTTATACAACGATTGAAGAGTATGTCAAGTTGTAAAATTATTACATTACTTACATTGATATCTAATTTTAAGAAATAAATTTGACATGACATACTTATTGACATAACATTTAACATAATAGTATTTTATTGACTTAACTTTTTACAATTTATAATTGTAATAATGTAAATTAATATTAAATAATAATGTTTTATCTAGAATTATGATTGTGTGGAGCTTGTTGCTTACCAATGTATTGGTTGTTTTAGCAATAAATGATTATATTATTATTATTTTTATTTTACCAATAGAAATATTATGGGAAGGAAGGGGGATGTAACGCCTCCTCCCCGCTGAAATAAAGGGAGGGTCCTCGACCAATAGGACCTTTGCCTGGCCGACCAGTCTCAATGGCTTAACGTCGAGAAGTTATATATAATATGCTAAGTCTAGAATAAGCTTCATTTGCAATTCTATAACTCATGAATGTCATAGAGTTGTACTACTAGGATTCTACTTAAAATAATACATAATTAATAAACAAACCTATGTTTCGTGTCACTTATATTTGGGATAAAAAAATATTTTTAAAACAATGAATCACGTTTATAAAGTAGTGTGCGTCTATTTTTTTTTTGGTGTAACAAGTTTATAATAATACGCACGGCTGCTAGCACAAAAAACATGACTCATGCGTTACCTTACTCTGAGGCGTTCCATTTAAGGCTTTTAAGAGCATCCCATTTAAGATCGCAGAACAACTAACGAGCGACAAAAGGCACAATCGGCAAAAAATCTAACCATTTCATTAGTATTTTCGACGTTGTATTCAATTACCATTGTAAATCGACTTTTCAAACTACCAATTTTTTTCATATTATAATGCCCACGCGTACAATTCGCACATCTTCGAAACTAGAATACCTAATAATAAAAAGATCAAGGATACGGGATACCTAAATTGTTTCCCATTTATCCGAAATTAAATCTTTAGTAGAAAATATATTTTAGTTGTAGAATATTTGATTAAATTATAAGAGTATTAAAAGTTTACTGTTTAAATCTGATTGGCATCCGTTCGAAGCCAAAGTTGATCGATAATTTAAAATCTTTTCGATTTATCTCAATGATTTCTAAAACTACAATAAACTCTGTAAAAAGAAAATCTCAACCACAATACTATCTTTATCTCATAGATAATTGGAAACGCACTAAATTATTGTAAGAAAAAAATAAATAAAACCAATATTTCGTCGGATGTGGCATTATTTTCACTTTCACTAAAAATAAAACAAAAAAGCGCACTCTATCGTTTTATTTTGAATCTCTCACTTTAATCACCTTTCGTGATAGTTGTTTTGTCGTGTTTCATAACTCCTAAACTAGATGGCGCTGTTACCAAGTTCTAGTTTTATAGATTGTCAATAGATGGCGCTAGTAATAGCGTTAAGAACAAAAAGAAAACGAGATTCACATTTCCCATACTGTGCATTTATTGAACTTTGATAATAAGACGCAATAAAATCTTTATAGAAATTTAATTACTGTTTAATTTATTTATTTTGATATACACAAATAAATAATAGTAATAACCTTTGAATATTTAAAAGAAAAAGACTCAAATAAAACTAATTTTTATATATAGTATTATAATTTATATTATAATACTTAGTCATTTGAATCGTGGTTTATTTATGTGGGTACTTATTTACATTTCTCTTTTACTACAACCATATGTTTTAGATGTTTTCAGTACATTATAGTATTTATTCCCAATTCAAATTTACAATTACTGTTAAGCCTGCTCAATTTCGTCATCAACATCATTAGATAAAGAACAGAGAGCATTCATCATTATTTTCGTAGTATTTTTATTAAATTCATTCTGAAACTAAAACATATATACATTATTATATGTGAATATACGTCACAGTATATTTTTAATAATATATTACACGTGCACGAGAATGCCAACGCATACTCAAAGACAAAGATAAAATAGTTATGCCTGCCTTCCGACTTAGTAAATCAAAAAACTCTTTCGTGGGACAGATACTAGTTATACTACTACTTTGATGATTCAAGTGTTACTATATTATGTAGCTTAGTTAAATAAATATACCTTTGACTTTGATACACGACAGAGCCGAGAGTACATAAATAGGTTTTGTTAATACACTTTTTAAATACGGCTTGTCAGTACATTATGAGCTTTTCGAAATGTAACGTGACGTATTAATACATTAGAATCAATAGTAGGTACAAAAAAGGTTTTTCTCAAGCCCTTCGTATAAATAAGCACCTGTGCAGTATTATGAGTAAAAAACCTCCGGAATTTGGATCGCCTCTCTTTCCCTTACTTTCTCGAAGACGAGAAAACATTATGGCCCCGATACGAGATACTAGTTTCATCTGTATTGTGGTTGAAGATTATTCAATATCGTAAAATGCTCTTATTGATAATATTTTAGCTTTTTCAGACAGATAAAAAAGCTAAAAAAGGCTAAAAAGAAATTAACGAATCCTAACGCCCTTAAGTAGCCATTATACTTTGATGCAATACTAGCTATTGCTCGCGACTCTGTCCACGTGGGCTTTCATATAAACTTTGACCTATGTCTTTTCTCAGGCTGTAGACCATAATATGTACCAAATTCATTACAATCGGTTTAGTAATTTTGTTGTGAAAGCGTAACAGACATACAGACAGACACAGGTAGAGTTATTTTCGCATTTATAATATTAGTAGGGATTATGGTGTTACTGTTCTGTATTACTTCATAGATAATTAGGATAGGCGTCAAAAGGCTTGAGTCTATATTGTAGAAGTTATAAAATACAAGTAAGTTTAGAATTTTATATAATTTTAATATAATTTAATACAATAATCTTATGGGGATGTAATGTTCATCCAGTTTTCAAATAAAGTGTAAAAAATGCCCAATAAGGAGTCAATGCAATACCGATTATAATGTTTTTAGATGATAGAGTACTCTTTAAGCAACTGACAGGTGTTCTATGAAAAACTGTGTCACCAGATTCTGTGTTAGTACGTTGTGTAAATACTTGAAATAACTAAAATAAGGGTAAGGTTAATTTGGAAATTTGAAGACGTAATTTTTAATTATATACAAAATATTTTATCAGCAATTACCCATGTCTAATGACTTGTTTTAATATATGTAGTAAGAGGTCTATAACTAATGTTTCTTTCTTTCTTACAAATAGAAAAGCACTTAAAATTTTTTGGTATATCGGAAAAACGGTTATTCCGAATTGGGCGATCTAACGACTAAACTTGATTTAGAAGATTTGGTGATCATTACCAACGTTACAAACATATAAACTAACTTTATCCATTCATGATATAGAAACTGCTTATCCCTTTTTAATGCGAATTTCAAATGTGTTTAAATGTGTTTTGTATATATCTCATAGATAGCCATTTATTCTTTTTTTTCTTGTAGTAGGTAACACATATTTGTCTTAGATTTTCAGTAATCTGTGCCTTTTTTTGTCTTCATAATTAATTTTATTATTACCAAGTGCTTTATGATATTGTTTTACAATGAAACTAATTTAGATTTTTAAGATATATAAAAAAATAGTTTAAACAAGATATAGCTATAAAAATATCTTACGCAGAACAAAATATCAGACACAGATTCACCTTTCAGTTTTCAAGCTTGCATAATAACTCAAAATATTGGACAAAAACGTTAAACATTACGTAATGCAAAGGAATTTGTGAAGGCAGTGTCGTGTTAAGTTAATTTCGACTCTAACAAAACGGTTTAGGGTGCAATTTGAATGTTTGTAGAAAGTGGAATGGATTGTGAAAAGGAAAGTCGTGAAAGTAGCCGCTGGCCCGTGGACGGACGTGCCTCGATATTACGTGTTTTCTCTCTATATTTTGTGATGGCTCATGTCTTATGACGATATGATGGTGCTCTTTTGTTTTGGTTGTAAAGCCTTCTAAATTTAAAATGTTTGAATCATATTCGTTAGAGGCAATTTGGGTGCTGGAAACTTCTATTTTCGTATTTAAATACGTTTGGTATATAATATCTTACTTTGGGGATATGAATGAGGGTTTAATTTTTAAAATTCAATATGTAAGATCGCATCACTTTTGGTATTTTATTTTCCTATGCACTAAAAATTTAGCAGTAATGCTATAAGAATTTTTTGTGTATTTTAAATAATATAGGTATCATTGAACTCATGTCTACATAAATTGTCATTAATTATTGATTTAGACGAAACATACAATTAAGAAAACGAATTAAAGATAAAGCTAACCTAACTTGAAACAAATAAAATTCATTTGTTTTAAATTAATAAGTATACAGATGTAATTAAAAGTTAGCACATGTTTAAATTGTATCTCATTCCATACATATTATTCTTTTAAGCATAAATGTAAATAACTATTGCCATTTATTTAAACATACATGATCAAATAATAAACAATGTTAGTTGATCTAATATTTTATTTAACATAGACGAAACGCAAACAACGTCACGGGCTGAAGCTAGCTATAGTCACGAGGTACTGAAGAATCACCATCGCCATGTCCGTGAACATTTGAGAGCTTTCTCTATCGTCGCAAGGTTATATCACGCGAGAAAGCCGTACAATGAACCCGGGCGACCCACTTAACTTATACAACAGGTTGGCGTAGAAACTTGCGTAGTTTCTACACGCTTACTGTTTTAGTAACATTCATCTGGTACCAGTGTATTAAAGCCGCATTTTTTTCAAATTAAAAAAATAATACGTCATCTGTCAAAGTCGTTGGACAATTTTTTTTTTAAGTTTGTAATACTTGCCAGTATGTCAAATGACATTTTGAAAATAGTTTTGTTCTCGCTATAAGAAATAATAAATACAAAAAAGGCTCAAGTTTTTAAACAATAATATATACAACCTTTTTTATACATTGGAAATTTGTCTATTATATTATACATACTGACAAATAAAGTGACTTCCAATTTGTAAAAAAAAATATAGTTTCGTAAACCTGGATATTAACCTACCACGTAGCAAACTCTGTCTTCATAATATTAGTATTGAAAATCAACTTCTTTTTAGCGGCTTCTATTTCTTACTAAACGACTTAACTCACCTTGTCTTAATATTCCACATTCTTTAAGACTTTCATCAATGGTGTAACACTTTAGTATCGGAAGAACACACTTTCTCAGGTGAAAATCATAGACCTTATTCCATGGGTAATAGAATGAAAATATTTCCATGCCATTGGCTATATAAATATGTATTTAGGTATTGGCACCATTGGAATGTCAGGAAATGAATACAACGAGAATTTATGTTAAATTCTTTGAAAGTTAAACGAAGTTATTTTGCACACATTATAGTGATGTATAAGTATTTGCGTAGCTTTAAGCTTTATTGAAAAATTTGAAGACAATTAAATTAAATATATGTGTATAGGATTGGGCTACAAAAGCAATATTGAATCGTTATAATAGTTTCTACTTGAATCGAAAGCAGATTCCAATAAGAACATTATTATAATACTTTTTATTACATTTGTTTTAGTAAATTCTAAAATTCTACATGAGAGTTGATTAATCATTGTATACCGTTTAAGTCCTTATCGCATCTTTTAGAAAAATAGTATTTGCTTGTGAAATAATTACCCTTCGTAAGTTTTACTAAATTAACAATAATTGATCAGGCTGTATTCAATATTTTTAGTTTAAACATTTGAACCGCTAAATATAAAAAATATCCCGACATTGCCATAACAAGAACTTGGATGAAACACACATGTGTCTAAATTTAATGTAGGCAAGAAATCTTTCATATAATACGTTATACAACATAACTTCAAGTGCTCTGCAAGCAAGTGTCAAAATACTCCCGAAATATTATCAAAGAACGCATCAGCTTTAATTATGAATCTTCTTTAAAGAAACAAATATCTTAATCTCGTATTGTAAGCTAATATTTAAAACAGATTTTTAAACTCTATTCTTCCTACTAATTACAAGTATGTAGACGAAGTCACGCAGAGTGCTTACAGTGTTCTCTCTACAAGTTGTTTACATAGAAAAGTACAAGCATTTCGTATCAATAATAACACGAAATTTGGGCAGCTACATTCACTTTCCACTTTCAAATACTTTCACATATGTTGCGAAATCACCGACTACTCGGAACATGATGCAATGTCTTGCTCTGACAAGCCTTCCGATTTTTTGTCTATATTTTATAATAGTAGCCATAAGCCCCTGCTTCGCTCGCATATATTATACATGATTTACACATAAAACCTTCCTCTTGACTTACTCTATTTATAAAAAAACACCTGAGAATAGGTTGCGTATTTTCAAAGATTTTAAGCATACATTGGAATTTAGGGACAGAAATAGCGACTTTGTATTATACTTCAATCGAAACGTTTTGTTTTTGTTAAATATACTCGTAGTATGATATCTATACGTTTGATACCTTCTTCTTCTTCTCATAGTGATATAAATAAGTAATTGGCTTTATTTAAAATTTATAAGCTTATCGAAGTTTGAAGCGTCTTTTAATCTAAATATTATATAATATAATTCAAAGGTGACTGACTGAGATAGTGATCTATCAACGCACAGCCCAAACCACTGGACAGATCGGGCTCAAATTTGCCATGCAGGTCGATGTTATGACGTAGGCATCCGCTAAGAAGGAATTTTGATCAATTCTACCCTAAAAAGGATAAAATAGGGGATGAAAGTTTGTATGAAAATCCACGCGGGCGGAGTCGCGGGCAACAGCTAGTCATTAATAATACTATGGAGATTTTCTATGAGCGTAAATAAGTTTTAACTTGACCCTTTGATTATACGTTAGACTTAAAATTTAGCATAGTGTTTAAGCGATTAATGTCAGACATACTATGATGTAAATAATACTACGATTGAATACCATTATAATATAAAGTATTTTAAATGATATTATTATTACTTTGCCTATTTATAAAACAGAATGATCGCGTTATATCTATTCTTCAGTGATTTGTCTATCCTAATCGTAGACAAATAAATGAAATATTAATAATTTCCAGAGATTTCTTTAAGACCTATATTTCTTACTAGTTGTTGCTCGCGACTTCGTCCCCGTCGATTTCTTTTTCCATTATTTCTTCGCTCCTATTAGTCGCAGCGTGATGTTATGTAGCCTAAAGACTTCCTCGATAAATTGCCTATTCAATAAAAAAATAATTTTTCAATTAGAACAAGCAGTTCCTGAGATTAGCGCGTTCAAACAAACAAACACACTTTTCAGCTTTATTATATTAGTATAGATTAGTTAAAGAATCTTAAATTTTAAATCTTGTTTATATAATTTTCTAAACGTTCGGATCAGATATGTAATGAGGACTACGGTTAAGTATTTCTTAGAAAATAATAGGGGTTTCTTATGGTATAATCAATTCATGGATAACATTTCGTTAATTGAAGCTTTTTAGTTAATTTCAACATACTAACATATGTAACACTTACATTACACAATTTGAATGAATAAAAATAAAGTTGTTCAAGTGCACCTCTATTCTAAAACAAGCAATTTCTAAAATCACCTCAACTATATAGTTTAGAAAGCAATCATTTTTAAAATTGGTTAAAATTAAATAAAAATATCCACTAATAATGAAAAGTTAAACGACAATTTTTGTAATTATCTAAAGCAGTTAAAAAAAAGAAATAACGTAAATTGTTAAAAAATGTAAAAATAAAATAGAGTGAAAGTCACGCACACAAACATAATTATTTATGTAGTAGTAGAGAAAGTTTCTTACTACGGAATGCGAATAAAGAACGGAATACAGTAGCCTTATTTTAAAATGTATTTTTTTAAATTAAAAGACTTCTGTTACAGCCTAATAACATTATTTTTGTTTTTTGACATTAAACAAATATTTTTTTTAATACTGATTCGTTTGTTCTTTGTCTCTTTTTATCCGCCATAAAAATATATTTAAATAAAATAAATAAGTAAAATTTAGCTACATTAAGACCGTTTCGTAGATTTGATTGAAGAGTGTTTATAATCGGTGATTACCATCTGACATCATCGTTTGATGCTGCTAACGATTATTTACTTCAGAAATTTAGAGTAAAAAAATCATAATAGAAAGAGTGGGATTTCATATTTTAATTGGATCACATCGATGCAACAGCACACGTAAACCGTTATCAATGCCTAAGCTAAATCTATACATCGGCAAGTCTTCGTAAAAAATCTAACACTTTTTACCCTTTCAGATGTTTATTTATTTATTTATTTATTTATTTATAAAAGGGTCGCCAACATGACATACATTAAAAACATATAGGCATATTACAATTTAAGATTTTTCGTTTCGTATAATGTCGCCATACTTACTGGCGTCCACAACATGCACAGAATTAAAAATTTTACATAAAAGGGTAACATAAAACATTATATACATTATTTATAAATATTACAAAGATGATTTATAAATATTACAGAGATGTTCCCAAAAAAAACTAAAAACTAAATTCGACTCAACACCATTCATTGTTCTTCCGTTAGCATCAGTGTGTGTGAGTGAAAGGCGTGTACACACACGAGTGTAATCACGAAGCTTGCGTGTGTGTGCGTGCCGCGTGTTTTTGAAAACCTTTTTTCTAAGAACTAATTGAAACTGGTATAAAAGTAAGGATAGAGATTGTAATACTTTAGTTTCTATTCCGTTATGTAGTAGGTATGTTATGATTTTCAGGAAATTTTGTAGTAATTCTACAATAGAATAGTAGGGTTAATATGGACTCTTTGTAAGCATAATACATGCTTTCATAATTTTTATTCCACAAAGATATAAGCATGTATTTTATTATATAAATTATACCTTGATCGATACTTTATTTACGTTGTAAATTTATGAATGTTTTATTGTTGGAAAAATAATAATTTCCAATTTGGGCAGATGAGTTTTTTTTATTAAAACATGTTGTTATGATATATTATAATTTCTGTTAAAAAAAATATTTAAACTACTTTTATGATTCATAATAATACATCTAAATAAATACATGGTTATTGTATTAATATCTACCAAAAAAACGTCGCTTATTTAAAGTATAAAAGTTAACAGATTATGTTTTTTAATAACTTACCCAATAGTTCTGTAATAAAATTTTATATTACTCACCAAAATCATCTTTAGGATATTAAATCTAAAAAAAATTCTTAAAACTTTATTTTTATCTGAACTTCTAAGTTATTATCTATTCGTCAAGTTTACTAGATGGCGCTACGTGTTTATATACAGCATACTAGGATTATGTAAGTTTGACATAATATGTATTATATTTATTGTATGTAACATAGTGTATATATTATTCATATTTCATGATATATTTTATTGTTATCTGTGGTACAGGAAAAGTGATCTGGGAATTCTTACAGTATAAACTCCTAAAATTCAATCCAATATAATATGAAGAGGTTATGTTCCTAAGATTGTGAAAATGTATTGCATAATCTTTTGATCGGATAATGTAGGTTAAAGATCTACCTATACAAAGCTGCATTGCTTATATTTAAATTATTTAGAAAAATAACTGTTTTATTTAAAAAGTTTAAAATAATTAATATTTCATAGGAAGGTATTTTATGAGAAACACACTAGTATACTCGTATATCGTATATAGTATACTATATACATATAGTATGTCAATAAAATATATCGCGTTTAGTACGGTTTCAATTATTACTGCTGTTGCTGTAAAACAATAATACTATACTTCTCTTAACATACCAATAGATGGCGCTGTCGGTTCTTAAATCTATTGTATTGATTGCCTTAGTAAGTAAATTAATTCGTACATATATTATTTTATTTTCTACAATATACTATTAATAATTTAATTATTTATTTTAGATATTAGGTGAATAGATTTTTAAGGTTTTTTGGTGGGACTATTTTTCTTTTCTATTTCGTTCTTTTCTGACAATAAATGAATGATATAACCAAACAAGTTTTAAATTTGAAATAAATGTAAATAAGACATGCAGATATTAGTTAAAGATACTGAGACTATTTAATAAAATATAATTCTTTATATTTAGATTTCTTTATTTTCCTTAGATTAACTTAATTCTAAAAGTACAGTCTTTTTCTGGTACAATAAATAGTTAAACAAAAGCATAAGTTATAATAAAAATAAGAATAAGAAACTTAAATGACACAAAACACCCGTAAGTTGAATCACTTAGAAATATTTGAGTTATTTAAATAAAGCGAAGTGCTTTGTCATCTATAGTACCCTGTTTTTATCCAATTCATTCATTTGTACATTTAAAAATAAAATTTCTTAAGACTTTATTAACAATAATATCGTATATTTTTTAAAGTACAGGGTGGTCGAATGAGCTGGCGCGTCACCTGAGGTATTATTTATAATATTATTATTTTTTTTATTTCTTGACTGTGGACACATATCGCCAGTAATATATTGTGTTGCCAAATTTTTCCTATATAAATTCCTCTATAAACCTATGCACCATAGAATTCAGCCATTTAACTTAATTTAAAAAAAAAATAATTTAATAAATAAACTATTCGTTAACATAAATAAACATCGAACAAGATCATCGGAAAACATTTCTTCGAACGAAGAAAAAAATTATCATTAATAATACATTTGCACTTAATTATTTTTATGAAAAAATAAATAAGTTGAGAACTTTATTAACATCAAACATCGATGATCCTTAAAACCTCTTTTTAATTCAAAAATTTTTTTTTCATCAATTCGTTTCAATAACAATTTCGATTTATTCGAAAAATTAAATTATTTATTAACAAAATAAAACATTTAAATATTTTCACTTCGTATCTTCTGAGACAATTATGTTTTATCTACACGTTGATAAGTTTCATATTACTTGATTAGTCTTTTAATATACAAAATTTTAGCACCAAAGCTTGTTCAGAAGAGGCGAGTCAGCTATGAATCCTTTTACAGAATATTTGTAATTATATATAGATAAAATTTTCACTCATTTGTTTGAATGTATTGTGTATTTATTGTAATCTATAACAATGATAATTTATATTGTCTGTTTTTTTATAAACATTAAACTTTCATTGAAAACCAAAATTTCTTTTAACATCAATATTGCAAATTCATTGGCAGCAAATTCGTCTCCTAAACAAGCGACTGAACTTAACTATAGATTATCTAATACCATTATGTTGGTACTTGTGATCTGTAAGCTAGGTCGTTGCCGTCGTTGGCGATGTTGGCAGCTCTGGCGTAGGGGTAGTTGCTGGCCGGCGCTGTGGGGGATGACCACGCTTGGGGAGCGTTTTGGATGCTGGCGATCTGAAAGGGTGGTTCGTTTAAATGCTTTAAGAAGCTACGAGGTAGTAGAGTCATAGTATAGGTCGTAGTATAGCTGCGCATCGGTAGAATCACGCTCGTATTTAACGTATTGGTGCGAGAAACACAACACCACTGGGACAACCAATCAACGCTCGCCCACCCGACGACCACGCGTCCCGCGCGCCGCGCCGTTACCTCGATACCTTATTTTGGACTTCTGCGCAGGTTTCGTTCAGCGCTAAAGATTCGTGACGCGTACTATACCTTGTAGTATGTGATCTAAATGTACTAAGAAATAATACACAAATTACTGTATAGAACCATACTCATTAAAATTTCTTCATAAGCCGTACCTTTCCGTTAATACTGCTTAATCCTCCTTCACTGAAGATCTTATGGAAGCCAAGAGCAGCGGCCGCCATGAGCGCTAACTTGCCAACCACTAAAGCCTTGGTGACCAACAGTGTTAGAGCTCCGAATAGGATACCAATTACTGCAATCACCTTGACCCCAATGCCTGCTATGAGAGGCGTGTACTTCTTAATTTTACCGCGAGCTGAAATAAATCCTTAATGAGTAACGTTAACTATTCAAATTGAAAATGAAAATTAAATAAAAAATCTTTTATTTCCGATTAAATTTGAAGCATTTTCAGAAAGTCTACGTGGTGCCTACAACCGGTTCGAGAACTAACCTCGCGAGAAGAACCGGCGTAAGAAACTCGCTGTTTAGGTTCAATTCAAATTGATTTGATTTGACAGTTCTCCGTAAAAAATTGTCAAAACTACTGAACTTCAGGCGTGCTTAAATTTCATTTGCGTATGTTATTGAGCCGTAAAGAATTGGTGATAAGTAATTTTTAGACATACGACCTAATTTGGTTTATATGACTTTATTTTCGATGCAAAATCGTTCCAGTGAGGTATAGAATAATTTATATTATTTTTTACTAGCTGTAATCCGGTGTGTTACGTACCAGTAGTTATTTTGAATTTAATTCACAGTTCAAGATGTTTAAGCGTACGAATGACCAATCAATTGCTAGTATGGATTTCGTTCCTCCTATAAAAACTAAAAACATAGGAAAGTATACCTAGTTATACCGACTCTATGCGCGCTGGTTGCATTGACCTTGTCATTGTGTGTTCCAACGTAACAGTGCAATGACCCGACTTTCATCCTTTGCTAGGGATGCTACAAGACCATTTACTTTCGTATAATGATTAGGGCTGACACGTTAACTTAAATTAATAATATATATTTGAAATACCTATGTTTTTTATAAATTGATCAAGAAAACTTATATTGTCAATATCTATTGTTGTTCGCCTTCACTACTATTATACTGCGGGTTTCACCCTTTCCACCCATGGGCAAAAGGAAAAAGTTAGTTTCCTTATATAAATACTTGTAACCAATTATAATATTATATTAAACAGATATTTTATAAGCGCAAAAATTTGAAGACCCAAAAGCATCCTAATTAGGACGTCTTATGTGCTTGGGTGCCGCTGCGGAACTATTATTTTGGTTAATTTGTAGGTGTATAACATATCTATATCTATACTAATATATAAAGCTGAAGAGTTTGTTTGTTTGTTTGTTTGAACGTGCTAATCTCAGGATCTACTGGTTCGAATTGAAGAATTCTTTTTTTGTTGAATTGACCATTTATCGAGGAAGGCTTTAGGCTATATTACATTACGCTGAAACTAATAGGAGCGAAGATATAATGGAAAATATGGAAAAAACGGGAAAAATTATTCATCTTTGAGGGCTTCCTTTGCGTGCGCTGCGAAAACGGTTCAAGATACAAAGAAATATGTGTGAAAGAATTATTCCTCTTTAAATGATCTAAAAAAAAGTCCGCGACAGTATATGTCTATCTTCTAAGATTGACTCAATATACCATAATAATAGAAATAGATCCGACGGGGACGAAGTTCCGAGCAACAGCTATTATATTTAATATAATATATAATATATTAAATATAATAGATATGTTATACACCTACATATATAAATAACTTGTAACGCATTTCCAAAGCCTAGACTAGTGTATCTCCACAGTCGGAAGTGCCCACTTATTAGTAGTATATTATTATTAGAAAGACATAAAATATCGAAGTAGAAGTCGTAGTCGTATCGTAGTAGAAGCTACACGTGATGTAAACGAGACCTGCGCACGAGTTCCATCGGCCTTGACCACGTTGCGTGATATAACGTAACAGTGCAATGTACCTACTTTCTTTACTAGGGCTGCCACACGGCTTATATAAACTTATAATTATTGATCTTTAAGTTGAGAATAACTGTTTTTTTTTATGTACATTCATAAAGCAAATATACAATATTTATATCTGATTCGTTCAATAAATAATGAAAAATATAATAAAAAAATCGTTTGAATAAAGTGAAATAGTTTAAAACTTAAAAATAAGTATGGTGGGTTTATAAGGATATCCTTGTGAATGATTAATTTAATCAAATGATTGTTTATGTATTAATTTAGTTAATAAAATAAATTCATAATACATCTTTTGTCGTACTAAATATGGATTCTGCGTTGTTTTATTCTAAAGATTTATACAATGGTAATTAATATTTTATAGCCTAGCTGAAACTTTACCCTAATAAAAGCTTAAAACATCAATAAAATTTATTTTGACAACCCTGAGAAAGTCGCAATGGTATTATTTAGTTCTACAAAGCGATGTTTAATTCAACAAGTGCATGTGACATCGCATGCGATTTGAGATCACTTCGATATTCACATATTTGGCTTACGTGAAAGTTTGCGACACGAGCCTCGACAATAAATGACATTTAGCATGCGAGAAATGTAGCACGCTTGTTATGCCAATATTAATATTAATAGGGTTGTCACTTTTCACTTTTTAAGCTGGGTTTGTACGCCAAGTCGATTTTTTTATCATGTTCATGTTTGAGGCACAACAATGCTGCATGTTGTTAACTTGTCTAAGTTTTACACAAAAATGGGTGTGGCTACTGATTAATTAAGGCGTGGTTATACTGTATGCTGTTTTATGAAAATTTTATTAATACTATAACGCTCTTTTATACCAGAATTAAAATTTTAAGTACTTTAAAAACAAAAAAAAATCACATCACAAGAAATTTACACAAACAAACTTTGCTACAGGATAGGTTAACCTTAAGCTTCTGCCAGATAAGGCTATAATATATTGATAATTTTATCAAAATATACGTTTTTTCACAAATTAATTTAATGACTTGACAAAGTAGATGTCAGTTATGTAATTACTTGACTAAGAAAACCTTTGATTAAATTCTCTTAAGTTTACTAACTGTTAGACTGAACTTACAGAATACGTCAAACTCAAACGTACCTAAATCAAATTTAAGCACTCCTCAAGTCTGTAATTTTGACTGACTTGGAACCGATATAAGTCTTTCTCATTATTAAAATGTAAGTAGTGTAGCGTTACAGTATTAGTAGGTATTGCATTAGGCATACGTTTGTAAATGTCCTTTCTTACCTTCCTCAAACGTTCTTGCAGCTTCCTTGAGCTCACCCGGTTCGAATTTGACATTTAACTTATCCGCACCCAACGCGTCTCTGTAAAGATAACAATATTTTTAATAGACAGTTCAGTTATTTTTCTTTTAAATTTAATTAAACGAAGTCGCTTTCTTCTGCCTGTCCTTATGTATGTTTAAATCTTTAATACTATGCAACCGATTTTCATGCGGCTTTTTTCAATAGATAGAGCGAGTCAAGAGGAAGTTATATGTATAAAACAGTGTTCTGGTTTGAAAATTACTATTTTGAATAATATTGAAAAATAGTAAATTATATTATATAGGAACCTATTAGTAAGATTACGAAACGGTTCGTAGCTATTCGATTTTAAAATCGTATAAAATGTATTTCCACCAAGAAGTAACAATACAAAGCACGCACTATTTACGATTTATGTAAGTCATTGATAACAAGCATAGCTATTCTTAGTTATACATTTTCATATTTTGAAAACATAGAGGAGACTGTAAATCGAACCTAATTATTAAGTAAAAAATCTTTAGTTACATTACATAGTACTATAAGGTTAAGGTTTTATCAAAAGAGATATGTTCAAAACCCGTTTATGAGGAAATATATAGGAAAATCCTCATATGCTACCCTTGGGTCTCGGAAAAAAAAACCATGTGTTACTTTTACCGACTAAGTATAAAGTATTACCTTAATAAAAAGAAACCCTACATACATTAATGTAAACTTAAATTCAGAATTAAAAAAACTATTCTTAGGACAAATTATTATTAGACACGTGGTTTTGAATATGAACTTTAAATCGTTTTGTAACTGTCATGGCTTTATTCAAAGGGCTTTGTTTATATTATGATTTAAAACTTTCCCTGACACTTATTTTATTGGTACATTATAATGGCTTTGAAGAGCACCAAACAATGTGTTGTTCCAAAACTATCAGAGCATATTTAATAGCTGTGAATAAACAAATGACATGTGATTTATTACATATGTAAATATATCTAAATATTGAAGCTTATTAGTTTTCTTAAAGATATTTAATTATCTCTCGTAGAATTACAAGTTGACTTTTAAATGTATGGATTACTTAAAACTACATATGTATTTAATTTTTTAAATAATATTAACACTTAAAGGGCAATACCAATCGAATATTAATTAGTCCCTTGACATGTCTGATGTATTTTGAAAAGTAGATTTTGAAACATAATCTAAATAACATATTATAAACATTCTTATAAGATGCTTAACAATCAAAATAAACAATAAACAAAATTTAAAAAATGAACGTTTTTTTTCGAAAAATGTAAATATGGCCAGGAACTTACTTTTCAATAGCAACACCGGAGAAGAGTTCTATCCGCCCATCGTCAGAGCTGCCGGGCGCCGCGCACGCCGCCCCAACCAACAGTATAACACACAATACTCTCATTATGAAATAGATGCTTTCAGTTGCAATGACGGGGGTGAAATGAACACTTCGGGATGTCTCGCGCTATTTATATGGAGCGGGATTTGGTAATCCTATGTAATTACGACGCGTATGATGGAGCGGTGTTGATCGTTTAACCATAGGTAATTGTCGTTGATATTATCCTATATTTGTAAAAGATTAAACAGTATAATTAACAATTCTGTAGCAGATTATTTATTTCGTAATATATAAAGTGACCTTTGGACAAAAAGATAACAAAGAAGATGACACCATATTGGATTTATACTTGTAGTAAATAATTATTAAGCAGCTTATACAAATCTATTGCTTTATGTATTTCAGTGTTTTAAGAAAAATTAAAAAAAATATAATTAGTAATATTATATTATATTAGGTATATAAAATTACAAAAAAAATATAATAAATTCATAGATAAGCATGAGTGCTTAACTTACTGAGGTAAGTATATATTACTAAATACTAAATTTTTAATTAAGAGTAAGTTTTATTAATATATGTATCTCACATAGTTGCAAATAAATTGCGGAAGTATTTATACACAATTTTGTTTCTTTTTATTTAAGTACCCACTTATCTTATAACTCAATCTTATATCAACGAAAAGGTACAATATAAATAGTAAGACAATATATGCATAAAGTATCTAAACATAACGGTTCTACTATAACATTTAGACGTTCATTCATACAAGTCGTATTGTACTACGAAGAGGCGTTACATCTGAATTCTATATTTTTTAAACTTTCAACCAATATTAAATCTTATAATCACTTTCACAAAGTCTACAATTGCATAATTTATGTAGCAAGGGTTATATATTTTTATAATATTAATCCTTACTTTCTTCTTGTAGAAGCAGATACAAAAAATTCATTTGTAAGTCACATTTCAATGGTATTTAATGCTCACTTTTATAACACTCGTAAGTTACCTTTGTGTTGAGATATCAATTTAATTACTCAACTTTCACATTAATAAAATTCAAAATGGTTTAATTAACAATTAAATATATAAAGACATATTACAAAACAATTAAGCACCACCGTGAAGAACTAGTGAGAAACTGTCAAAATAACATAGAAAATATAACCTAAAAGTAATATACATAAATATTCCCGAATTCTCGTAATAATATAATAATCTTATTAAAGAAGCAATACAGAAGAAATTGTTTTTCTATTTTATGGAATTAAATCGAAGCAAAACTATTTGTTACTAAATCATGTAGCAGAATTGTTGTGACTTAGGTATTGTAGCTTTAATAAATCTGTGTGGATACCTGAATCTTACGAAAGGAAGATAGGAGAGACAGCCAGCCATGTATGTCAAATATATCTATCATATAGATCTACGGCTGGCTTTTAATAAGGTTAAGCATTATTTTTAAAAATATATATTTAACAATGGTATAGGATTTACGCAAAGCAGTAGCCACTACTAGCTTAATATAAAGTTAGGAAAAAACGATTGCTTTTAGATATAACTCTGTTTTACATAGATGTTTGTTTAAATTAGTATAATCCATACTAATATTATAAATGCGTAAGTAACTCTGTCTGTCTGTCTGTCTGTTACGCTTTCACGCCAAAACTACTGAACCGATTGTAATGAAATTTGGTACACAGATGGTCTAGAGCCTGAGATAAAACATAGGCTACTTTTTAACTAAAAAAACGGTTATAAGGGGGAGAAAGGGGAAGTTAAAGTTTATATGAAAGTCCACGCGGACGGAGTCGCGGGCAACAGCTAGTAAGAAATAAAGATGATTAATTGATTTTTATACAGTTTTCCACAGAGCAATGGATTTTTTTTAATAAAAAAATGCGCTGAAGCTATACCTAATATATATTATACAAGATATTATACGAAATCTCGTGCGTAGCGACTATTTTATGAACGAGATATGATGTTAGAATGCCTCGGACGTCAAAGCCGAATTTAAAATATTCAATAATATATTTAAAAAAATATGTTTCTTCATGTGCAAAGTTCCTACATTCTTGAGGATATCTGCTGCTACTAAAATTGTCCAACCATAGTCTTGTCTTTCTAATATTATTCGTAGTACTCGAAGTTGGTAAAATAAGCATATTTATTCGAGAAAGATGCGTTTCAAGCATTACGTAATGTGTTGCCTTAAATAGGGCAAGGGCGATACTTTCTCTAAGTAGAGTTTGGTTTACATGGCGTCGGGAGCTTTTTTCTATTTTGCTTAAGTGTATTTTAAGGGGCTTTAGAGTGTATGAAACTCGTTTATAGATATAGATAGAACACATTTACTAACAACGTACTTACGTAGATTAATAATAACTGATAAAATAAATTTTAATTAATATAATATGGACCATATTCGGTCAGATGTGTAAGGTAATTCTCAACAACCTTTTTAAATGTAGATTATACAAAACTACTTAAAACCGTTTCATGAAATTATTTTACAAAATAATTTCATTCTGGATCCTATCACATTAGTCACCCAGTGACGAGCCAACACGTTTATATTATACTATACTAACTGTGCCTTCCAGTTTAACATGCATAATAAAAATTATCTTATTTTCAGTTATATTCTAAACTAAACGTAATAATCTAATGTATAACTAAGTTTCTGCGTGAAAGAGTAACAACTTACATATATCTTAACAACATTTTGGGTTTATAATAATAGTAGGATTTTACAAAAATTGGTAGATTAGACACAGGTTTGTTTTGACCACGTAACTACATTATTATAGAAAAGAATAGGACTTGATTCAAGCAAAGCTGCGGGTTTAAACTAGTCGGTCAGACCGGCTGGACACAGCCTCCATGTAAGGCTACTGTTACGTTCAAGGCCGCGACAATGAACTTGGTGTACTTTCTATTTGAACTTACGTATACAGGTTTTTACGGGTAATATCATTTCTGTTATGAGATTTTTTATGACTTGAGGTAACTGACTTCAAGAAGGAGGTTGACGATTTTTTATTTTAAGGGCTTTCATATTAATTAGGTTGCCAGGCAGGACATGCTATTTAGAAATAAGTTCGCCTTTAGTTTTTATTTTTCCTTTAACTAGTTATACATTATACAATAAAGATATATAATTTAGCAATACCAAGTTTAATTTTCATTTAGAAATCGGTGTGTAAATGAACTCTAAGGTAAGTTTGAAATTTAGTTTTTTAAAAATATAAAATTTTCACGTAAATTTTGTCAATTGTAGTAATCATTTTACGAATTCATATAACAGACGTTATCCCGAGCTGCCAATAGTTCATAGGCAATGGGACATAAAATTCGTCATAAATTCTACGACATTAATGAAGTAATAGAATACACTTAGTAATGTGTTTTAGTTGGATCCCCAACATAACTCCAACTATAACTATCAAGCAAAAAGATTATATGTTAAAACAAATATCTCATTGAAGGTTTCACACCTGTCCATAAAAGAATAAACCCAATGACACTACGCTGTCATCGAAAAAAAATTAAGTAAACGCCAGGATGTAAAATGTAAGAAAATTCCCAATAGACTGTCCAACAAAAAAGAAAATGCTAAACAAACTTAAAGGTATAATTACATAGGGTATTTAAGGTACCCAGTCAAAATGGGCAAGAGGAGACGAAGAATCTTTCCAAGAAGGAAAAGATCAGTGTTCAGCAGACCTCACCCTATCAAGCGAAAGATGATGTTGCGGCATAGAAAAATGAAGGCGTTCTTTATCAAGCATAATCCTCGATGTTTCATAGAAAGGTCTGTGAGGAAAGTGGTGGGAGGTATCTATACTGTGTCAGACAGGGTAAGGGATAAAATAGCAGAGAGCACTTTGGCACTAGACAACCCCTTTAGTGCCCAGTTCTATGAAGACAGATGTAGTATACAATAAAGGCTTTTATATTTTTTAAATGAAATTTTGGTTCTTGTACCACTCAGTTTAATGCTCTATGGATAAGTCAATAAATTGTATAACAATGTTCGTGTATGTTATTATTGATACATATCTTTTAAAGAGATTGAGACATTCACATTTATTCATATAAATATCGTATGTTATATGCTGTTATTTAAGATCCATATAATTTAAGTTGGTTGTTTTCTATTTTCAAAATAGCCTAAAAAGTTACGTCTTATAATAGTAAAAAATATCATTTGGATATTTAGGTATAATTTGTCCTGATTTCCGATCAGATCTTCGTCGAAACTGTTGGTATCCGAAGACTCCTCTTAATCTAATAAATAAAGCTGTCAACGTGGAAAGCAGGACCAGTACCACAGCTGAAAACAGAAAAGTATAGGATAATTACGAATTCTTTTATACACTACAATATAAGAACAAAGAAATTTTTCGAAAAATGGGCTATGACTGAATCGCATTTTATCTGCCTTAAAAATAGTCTCAATTTATTCAAAAACAAGTTAGGCTGACTCTTACAAACAAGCAAAATGTTTAGGTGATATAATTTAAAGATAATTTTGTATTTTTTTTCAAATAATAAATATACTTTACCTTTAGTCGATACCAGAATCAATGCCTTTATACCAATCGGAATCAATAAACTAGTGGCAGTTAAAAATCCTATCAAAGCTGGAATGATTAACCTCGCGTTTTTCTTCTCTACTTTATTTTGTTTTGCAAATCTTTTCTTTCGTTTTAAAAGCTTTGATACTTTATACTGTTCCTTGAGTTCTCTTGCAGTAGGAATCGTTTCATAGTCTCTTTCAATATTTGGTGGTATTTCTATGTCTGAAAAGTGGAAATATTTCATAATAAAAATTTACATCAATAGTAGTTACTTACACGCATTTTTATTACACATACAAACAAACACACACACACACACAACTATAAATAACTTGAAACATTATTTAAAAGAATAACATGTTTTACCTTTTGGTATAAAATAGTGGCGATAATTCTGTAAATAAAAATATCGATCGGTTTTATACGATTCAATTCGATCTAAATAATTATTAGGGAACACAATTGGACTCGAAACTGTATAATTTATATTATCAAGTAATTTCAACATTTTTAGAGCTATTAACACTTACTAAAGTACTTCTCTTTTAGTTCGTACAATACATCGTATTTAATTAAGATTAAAACATTTGCAAAGATCACGTAATTATTACAATAATTTCCCTAGAAATATGTTATTCTAAAAAACCCGTTTGAAAATTTCAAAAAGGAAAAAATAAAACTATTTTCGTTTCGCGAACTCCTAAGAACTGACAAAGCCTTAAGGCACAAAGATTTTATATAAGAAATACGAGTAAAGTTATCAGAGCATACCTTCAACCAAAGTTGTTGACATTAATAACTAATTAAGGTACTATAGCTGTAGAAAGTTTCCAATTTTTTGAAATTGCCTATTATTAGTCTTGTTATCTTAGGTCAGTATAAAAGTGAAATGTATAATGTACGTTAGTTAAATAAGATATGTTTCAAATATTTGCTATACTAGTTTATATAATATGAGGTAAACGAGCAGGCGAGCCACCTGATGGAAAGTGGTCATCGCCGCCCATCAACACTCCAGAGCTTGACAGCTCAGAAGCTCTACTCCGAACACAATCGATGTCGATTTTCATTATTTTCGATACAGTTTTTGAGCAACTTCGAATTAATATAAAAACTTTTTTGTTTCTGTTTCGATAACATTCCGATAAACTGATGTGCGATCCGATTCTTTATTAGAGTATATTAGGTCTCATAGCTCGGTTAGCAGTATCAAAAATTTTCAATATCGACGACGATTGCATTCGGAGTGACTTGTCGGCCTTTTTAAAAGTAGGGTTGCTTCTAGAAGCACCCCAAGTCGTAATGTATTTATAATATCGTGTAAGCGAATACACGGCGTCTTTATAAGGTACCATCGTTCCTTACAGACATTCAATATCAATGTAATGTAGTAAAATAACATATAGACGTATGTTCTTGATCCAATACTCGTTTGTTTTACTTTATAGGCGTTATACAAAAATCCTAGAGCAGACCGATAAGATTTAAAATATACCTTAACTCTTAATATTTAGCATTAACGTCAATATTGTTTGATTAAAAATTGAGAAACGCCCTTAGTATATATGTTGGTGATCTTTTAAGTTGAATAAATAAAAACATTTAAATAAAAACAGTACTCTGTTCTACTAATTTTCACATTTCTTGTTCATTATATTATGTAACTATGCTTTAAGGAATTTCAATATAAAGATGCATTTTAATGCATTTCTGATAACATTTTACCATATATTTTTTACAATTGTTATTACTTTCAAATGAGTGAAATATAAATATTTATTTTTATAGATTTTGTTGAAAGCTGAGATGATTATATCAAATTAATATTTAATTTGTTGATAACTATAAATGTGATATGTTCGCATTATCGATATTATTATCATTTTATGCTCTTATGCCTCTGTATCATACAGCGATTAAAATAAATAAAACCAGCTCCGTGATCAATATTTAATGGTAACTACATACACAACTAATACGTAATAATTCGTTACAAAATTATATAAAAATTATTCAATAAATAACTTAAAATTACGTCTTATCGAAATTATTTACACTACGGACATTGAACTGAAATGAATCGAATTGAATTGACAGTTTACGAAAAACAGTTGACAGATGTTCTTAGCTACGAAAACTGAAAGAGGTGATTTATTTATTAAAGATGGCAACAAGAACGTCGACTTTGTTTTGACTAATATCCTCCCTTTTGTAGGCCCATTGTGGCTGCAAATAGCGCAAAGAAGAAGCCAGCTAGACCGGTAGCCCCTACTAAGAGTATTAAGCCTCCGATCATCACTGGAACTAGAGCGAAGTATTTCAGCTTATAGGCCATTAGTAGGGGCATCATGTATTTCGAGTATCGCTTGCCCTTGAGCTTGGACTTGTTTTTGTTCTTGTTTTTGGACTTCAATTCGGCGTCCGTGAGGTCTTCTTCTTCTGCTTCGTACTCTCCATCATCGTCTTCGGCGTCTTCCTCTTCACCGCCCCCGAAGATGTCTGGAACGTGATAGTTATAATAAGAAACATGTTTTTGAAAATGTTTGTGTTTGAAATTTTTGTATTGTAGGTACTGTATTTAGGTTTAAACTAAGATATGCATTACATTATTCATAATCATATAGTGTGCATTATTAATCTTCTTAATATATATAAATCTCGTGTCACAATGTTTGTCCTCAATGGACTCCTAAACCACTTAACCGATTATAATAAAATTCGCACACCATGTGCAGTTCGATCCAACTTAAAAGATAGGATAGCTTACATCCCGGTATTGCCCCGGGAACGGGAAAAACGCGGGTAAAGAATATATTAATACAGCTCAATAATTACAAAATTCCTAGTATAATGAGAGACTAAGCAAAGTAAACGGTAAAGCCTCTGTTTCTCTTAACTCTGTCCCAGATTAATATAATTCACACTATATTTTTAGATACTTTTCAACATGAACATTATATGTAAAATAAAACAGTGTAAATCATCGCATTATTACAAATCTTACACCTTACGAAGACAAAGAAGTCAATTTAAAGCCATGACGATATGATTTCATTCGACAATTATCTACAAGATAATTTGAGATCGTTAAAAAGTTATCTAAAGAAAATATACACGCGCAGTATTCTTATATCTGTGCGGTCACGGGAAATTAATTTTTATAGCTTAACCTGAAAGCTTACAATAATTATATAGAAGGTGACAAGGTTTTAAATATGCTTGTTTGTTATAAAAGAACATGGGAGGAGTTTTGTTAAGATGTGTGGCTTCGATAAGGAAACGTTGTAATCTGTGAATAATATTTCAGGCTATTTAGAAACTTCTAATAATGTATGAGCTATAGTTTTTATAGACATGGCAATAATATTCAACAATTGCTTTTTTATAGTGCTCGAAATTTATTTTTAGAATAGGGAAGACTATGGTCTATTATGTCTCTATAGCAACAATTTAATTCATATATTTATAATATCAGCTTATACTCTCTACAGAAGGTATATTTTAAGTCTACTAAATTGTATAAATAATATATTTTTTTTAATTATTGTGAAAAAAAATCGCAAATGTTTTCAATATGTTTGATTTAAAAATAATTATTTCATAAATAAATCGACTAAAGTTTCATTAATGTAGACAGCCTGAAGAAATTAATGACAAGATAGCACACATGCGGGTTAAGTTTAATGACTATTACCGCTAATACAGCAGCTTGACAGCTTTTTGTTTGAGCATACCTCATTATAGTTTCATTATAATAATCCATATAAAAAGTTGAATTAAAAATTTTCATAGTTTACCAACAAAACCTAGCCCTAGTTAAAAGAATTTTGTTTTGTTTGTTATAGTAATGATTTCGTAAGGACATAATATAATACGTATATTTTGTAAAATATATCCATGTTACGAGGGCAGCCCTTTGTAAAATAATAAATAAATAAATAAAAAATTCAAATACACCAAACTATTATTCAATCAATGTTTGTAAAAGTTTTCAAGTTATACACGAACCGTCAAATGAACCAATATATCAATTGCATAGGAATGAGGAACACACGTCCATACATGCATAACGCGACACGCAATATTTCAGCTTACACCAATTTCACTCTTGTTGCAATAACACAATGCATTGTACTGCGTAATTAAATTAACTAAGTATGAATACGGAAATAGGCAGTAAAATTGCTTTGTAAAATACTCATTCGTGTTAGCACTGTCTAATTATATACCAGAAGTATTTGTTTTTTTAATTTAGCACAAAGGTGGTGTTAAAAAAGTTTATTAGGATAATTTAATGTGATATAAAAAATGTGAAGCTTTTTGAAAGCTATGTGATAAAAGTTTGATATCAATACATGGTATAAAACAAAGTCGCTATTCACCGTCTGTCTGTCCCTATGTATGCTTAGATCTTTATAACTACGCAACAGATTTTGATGCGGGTTTTTTATCAGATAGAATGATTCAAGAAGTGTGTCTGTAGATTATGTGTATAATACATACATAAATGCGAGTAAAACTGCGAAGTGCGGTTAGTTACGTATTTAAAGTATCTTGATTGTCAATTTTGCAAAGCTTTATATTTTATAATTATTTTAAATTAGTATAATTTGAGATTTGACCTAAAGAGAAGAACGTCAATCTTTTTATCCTCGACATCCTATTTGTTCTACGACACGATTATTTTCCAAATGGTGACTGAAATATGCATCAAGACAGAGTTTATTATATGAAAAAAAATCCCTTCTTTATGACAAAATATAGACCGATAAAAATACAAAAATACGTACCCAAAATATAGATAGACAAGAATACAAAAATATATAAATACACATTTAAACAATGTACAATTTTTATTATTTAAAAGTGTCCCGTCTTTATCTACAATTTAATGTTACAACAATACCTGGCCTAGAGTTGCAGTACCAACAATTCTTTAATTATTTAAATAACCCGCCCATAACATATTCATCTATGTAGTAAATGTTATTGTTAATTAGCTAAAAGTGATTTCGAAGTCATATACCCAATTAAAAATAATAAATTATCAAAATATCTATAACATATCTATGTTGAAATACCATTCAATGTTGAAGAGTCATTGATGCAAATTAAGAAAAAGCCAAATATATTTTGCGTAATTTAAAATTAAACCCTCTAGTTTGACTTCTTTCTCCGAAACATTAGTGAGTATACGGTTCGTTGATTTTCCTAATAATTTATTGACATTTCATATAACAGCTCTCCATATATTTGCTGTCCACTAGCGTAACTGATTGTTGGTTTGTACCAATGAAATTTTAGGTTTCTGCGGTTCAGAGCAATCGGACGGTGAAGGAATAATGGTCGGCAATCAGACTAAACCTAGATAACACGGATTGAAGATTTATAACGGGCTAGCTTTCTTTATTATTGAAATTGTCGGTGATAGCAAGAATTAAAATAAAAGTTATAGCTACAGTAATTGAAAACAGAAAGGAAATTGTACAGCTACAGATTTCTATAACAGCAATTATTAAAGAAAAATTTAAAAAGTTAATGGTTGTTAAAAAAGAAGATTTGTATGGACGAAATAGGTAACATGATAAGAAGTCATTAATACCCACATGACAACGATCTTCTCGACGCCGATTGTTCTGTGATCTGTTCTGGCTTTTCGATTTCATCCTCAGTCGAGTCCAATGCTCTTCCCTCGAAACCCTGGCTCAGTAACGGGATCGCTTGCGGCTGGAACCGACCTGAAAACGCGGCATCCTTCCTATCCTCATCGCTTTTCTCTTTGGCAATTGCGAAATAATTACCGGGGAAAAGTATTTCGGATTTGTAATTGTTGTTGTCTTTTGCGTAGTAAACAGCCTTCTCTTTCGGCTGCTCTGGGGTCATCGACCGGGGACGGAAAGCGTACTTCTGGAATTCGGGACTCCTCGATGTCCTCGTGCCGTAGGAACTGCTGTAGCTCGATGGTATCACTATGGAGGCACTCGTCACGTTGACCACAGCTGACCCGTCTCTGTTAGACGCGCTGGAGAGAGACAGCAGCTTCGTCAGGTCATTATTCCGCCGGTCAGCCGACGACAGCACAGCACAGCATATCACCACTATCGTTTGACACCTAAACCTCATCTTAAACATTGTTCTGTCTGTTAATTACCGCGTAGCACTTATTACACAACGTTGTCACTTCACTTTCTACCCTTACAACCTCACCCCACCTCGTTCCATCATTTTGTAGCAAGCGATCGCGTAAAACTGAATCACTATCGTTGTAAGACGTTATATTTATACATGTGTTGGTATAAACTTTGCGTTTTTCCCGGCTATTCACGGTCGGACGGACTTGCGGAACCTGCCTCAGATAGTTTCGATTCCGATATGGGTGAAATATCGAATACGCCGAAATAAGAAGGCTTGGATAACATCATTATGTCGTACGCTTCGGCTGACGCGCTAACGATGCATTTTGCCAATTTTCTACGTCCCTAACGTAATTTAGTTCTCGTAAAGAAATTTGTCATTACCTATTTGGAAGGCTATTATCATGTCAGATAAATTTCGTGCGTTTAGATACGCTGTGAGAGCACCGAACATCTTCTACTTTAAATATCTTAGCCCTAATAAACATATGCATATAATAATCCTTATTTTATTAGAGCTGTTATAGTAATAACAGGTGGTTGTACGTAATAAGTAAGTGAGGTTTTTGTTTTATATAATTAATAAATGAAGTATACGATTGAACTCATAAGTTTGCTTATAAAAATGAATTTAAATTAATCCACAAATTATTATTTTAGATTGAATCGCATATTCTAAAAGTCATATACTTTTAACTGGTAAGGTTAAGAATAGATTGATCTTTTCTGATGTAAACAATTATTTTATTTACTAAATTAATAGGGACCGATTAATTTGTGTAAAACCTTGTGAAAGGTCAGGGTGTTATTTTTAAAGAATGTGGAGTAAAATATTGTTACCTATACGTTATAGCATGCGTGTGAGCAACAAGAGAACTTATTTTTTTTAAGATAAGTTTAAGCAACCAGTCATTCGTCTTTATTAGTATTATCCTGAAACATGCTTCATTTTTTACTATAATAATAGATTATATAAAACCAACAAGAGTCGCTTATTTCAAGAAAAGAAATAAAATAATTAAATATGCTTGTAAAACGACTAAGGTACTAGGTAATCAAGTACCTTCGGTTTTTCAAGCATATTTTATAATTGTATAGTAACCGTCAATTACCTTTAGCGGTGAACGAAACCTGCGCAGAAGTCAAAAATAAGGTATCGCGTGATCGTCGGGTGCGCGAGCGTTGATTGGTTGTCCCAGTCGTGTTGTCTTTCTCGCACCAACGAGCGCGATTCTACCGATGCGCAGCTATTCTCGTCAATCGCTAAACATTTTTGACGGTTACTATACATAAAACATTGTACAAATGTGTATTTTATTTATAAGAATACTAGTCGCGCTCCACGATTTTATCCCCATTTATAAATGCATGTATTATACACATGGAAAGATCTTCCTCTTGAATCTGATAAAAAAAAAACGCATGAAATTGAATCGGAAGCATACATAGGGGTAGTTTTGGCGGGAATCGTGCGGCGTCTATATGTCGATTGAATATTCCTTTTTTGGTGCATAAAGTGATTTAATGTATGATTGTGATAGTGTATCATGCAGTAAACTAGCTAATAAGTGTCCAAGAAATGAAGAATTCATTTGAGAGCGCTTAGTAGCGCCGTTCCGATTGCTCCAAGATTCGTCGAGGGTTTTTTGTAAAGCCCACTATCACTTTACAAAAGACAAAGAAAAATATAACTAAAGACATGGCTGTATGGGCTTTGTCCCTTTGCCTTCCCACTAAATGGGAGAATTATACTAAAAAAAAAGCATACATAGGGACACACAGATTATAGCGACTTTGTTATACTTTGTAAGGACTAATGATACAGTATGTTAGTTCGTTAATTCAAGAACAGAAAGGTTATTACAAACGTTATCATTTAAGCTACAGCGAAAAGAATAAAGAAAAACATAAGTACTTACCAATGAAGTTTCTATCGAAGGACTTTCATATACACTCACAAAAATTTTATTTACAAATGATCTTATTTCCTTCAAAATATATCTCAAAGACATAAATGTAAATATTCGATCATAATAGAAACAAATAAAGCGATCAAACGTAATCTCATTTTAAAATTACCCCATATTGTTTTCAATGCGTCATAGTTCTCTTTTTAAATTTCCGTTCGTTTTTTTTTAACGTACCGGTCAGTATAATATCTGACAGCCTCTTATAAAATTAAATCATTAATCATTTGCAAGCCACAGATTACATTTTAATATTAAATAAGAGTTAAATTCTTAATAGAAATGACAATATAAAATATTTGAATTTCGAAACGAAACGAAATCACATGGTTTATGTATAACTCGGTAAATAATTAGAATCATTGATAGGTTTTTACAGTTCAGGTTATAATAAATAATGTTGCTATTCCATTTGGTTATATTGTGTTATTTTTGTATAATTTTTATGCACAATTTAATCTTTGAATAATCATATTCATATGACACTAAAAAATATACTATAACTACTATAAGCTGTATAGCGCGCCTCAAACTTAATTTTGAAACATGGTGTTGCTACATCAACATTTTATTAAGTTTTTAATTTTTATAGTATTAATATTGTATAAAACAATAAAACGAGTATAGTTAAATTATATTAGTAATAACTTTGTTTATAATAGTGAAAATATTAACAATTAATGTTTTGTTTGTACCAGAACCTTTATGTAGTTCTATGTGCGACACTGGCAAGTTGGACGCGTATTAAAAAAGTAAAAAAAAAAAAAGTTTAAAAATATTCTAAATCTAAAAATTGAACGTGCTTGGTTGTTTTAAATTTTGCTGCATGTTTTTGAAGAACATTCAACCCAAACTGTTTCTTTTTGATAAAAGGTACAGAAAATAAACAGTAAAGAAAAAAGTTCAATGAGTGGAACAAGAATTGAGGATTGAAGGTAAGATATTCTATTAATATGTATTAGTATTGTTACACGAAAGTATGCAACAATGTATAGACGCATGAATGTTACTTTTATGTAAAATCTACTAAATGGATTTGGTTGATATTTGGCATGCAGATAGGTTAGACCTTAGATTAAAAAATACGAAACTTGATATCACAGTATCGCCATCGGAGATGTAACAACGCAGATAAAGCCGCGGGGCGTGTAATTGTATAGGTACATAAGGGTGTATTGTGTGAGTTTTAAATTATCCATACTAATATTATAAATGCGAAAATAACTTTGTCTGTCTGTCTGTCCTTCCATCATGCTAAAACTACTGAACCGATTGGAAAGAAATTTGTTACACAGATGGTCTAGAGCCTGGGGAAGGACATTGGCTACTTTTTCTTTTTTAAATCAACCCCCAAAAGGTTACGGGAGGGGTTGAACATTTTTATAATTTTACGCTTTCACGGCCAAACCGCTGAACCGATTGTAATGAAATTTGGTACACCTATGATCTTGGCCAGAGATAAAACATAGGCTACTTTTTAACTGGAAAAAAAGGTTCCCCCCTTGGGAAGGGGGTGTAAAAGTTAATATGAAAGTCCACCCGGACGGAGTCGCGGGCAACAGCTATTTTTGTATATATACTAGCAGTTCCCCACGATTTTACCCGCGTCGTTCCCGTTACCGGAACAATAACGGGATGCAAAGAATCCTATACGTTAATCGAGGGTATCACCTATCTACATAACAAATTTTAACTAAATCAGTCTAGCCGTTTTTGAGTGCAAGAATGACAAACATACATCCATGCAATTTCACTATGTTATATGTTAAATGTGAACTTTGTGAAAATTTTTGGACTAGTAGGATTCAGATGAAGAATGTATGGCATATATTTCAAACGTTGCCTTAATATTGTATGTAACAATAACGAATGCTTTACTGGTAATGTATGTTATATGACAGGTGATTCGGGGGTAGGAATTGACTAATGATGATCTTTTTCTATGAGCCATATATATCGATATTTTGAGTAGCTATTAAGTCCAAGCCTAGTTGAACAAAAATATTCTTTCTTTCTCGGTGAAATGGCAGGGATGCGCTTGTTAAAATTGTGGTAAATTCTACCAATGTGTAGTTTTGTGTAGATAAAGTAAGCAACACGTGCTTCGTGTGTGATTATAATAGATATAAAAAGATATAAGATTAAAGTTAATCTAATAGTCGTTGTTTATATTTACAATTGTTTGTTCTTTTTTAAAAAGAGCGACTATCAGAGTTCCTTGCCGGTTCTTCTCTGTAGAAACAGCCTTCCGAACCGGTGGTAAATTTTTTGTGATACCATGACGATTCAAAAGTGTTACTTAATGTAGCCTAATTGAATAAAAATACTTTTGACTTTGACTTTGAAAATTTGAGAGACCGGTATGGCGACGCCCTGTAATAGCGTTCTGGCCCAGCTATATAGAACCATAAGTCGAGTAAAACAACCAAAAATTAAAATACAGAAATAGTATGTGGTAGTTATTACATATATCATTTATACACAGCGCCATCTCGTTCCAAGCTAAGCCGAAGCTTGTG